>JACXGJ010018244.1:0-10403 GCA_016801105.1 Esox niger
CCCCGTACGCCTCCCTCCCTCCTCTACCCCGTACGCCTCCCTCCCTCCTCTACCCCGTACGCCTCCCTCCCTCCTCTACCCCGTGTGCCTCCCTCCCTCCTCTTACGTATGTCTCACTTAGCAGTGCTGCTCAAATAACAAAGGAATGTTTGTCAGGAAAGAAGAGCAGAACACCAAGTGTTTAGATAATTATCCTCATCTACATGGGAGGAAAGACTGACAGGCAGAAACAGACACGGTATTAATATAATATGCTACATTTGAAGTATTAATCAATATAAACAAAATCTGGGTTTTGGGAATGATCCATTATCTTTTCCCCAGAGCAGATATTGTGGATATCATTTTTATGTTTGGGTGCTAGACTTTGCTCAATAGCTCAAGCGCAATTACTCATTGTCATTGCCATGTGCTTGCTTCAAGTCAGTGAAATGATGCTTGTTAGCACTGACTTGAAAACCACCTCTAACTTCCTGTATACAGCAACATAGGGATTGTGTGTAGTCAGTTAGAGCATGATGCCTGCAACACCAGTGTGGTGGGTTTGATTCCCATGGGGACCAGAATGAAAATGTACACAGTCACCACTATAAGTCATCTGGATGAGAGTGTTTACAAAATTCCTAAAAATCCATATATATTAAGTTGTCCCAGGAGAAGCAGGGATTCTAACTTTAAAATCCAATCTGAACAGAGGAGCACTAATCTCCCTATGTTTACAGGGTTGTCTTTACGTGATCGCGATGGCGGAGGCTCATCAGGCGGTCGGCTTCCAGTTCACCGTCACCCCTGATGGCATTGACCTCCACCTGAGTCGCGAGGTGCTCAAGCACATCTACCTTGCAGGAGTGACATCATGGAGAAAACGCGCCATTAGATTTAAGGTTTGTTTCCCCTCCAGTCATTACTAAACCTAGATCTGATCAGTGGTGCTTCAGTTCAGCACAAAAACCGCTGGTTCTGTAGTTTATTTTCTAGTGAACCTGGTGTTTTTGGCCTAGTGTTGGGCTGGAACAAATGCTTGAAAATCCGGAGAACATTGAATTGTTTCTATTTTCTAGAATGGTATATTGACAGGGGTCTACCCTGCAAGTCCATCCAGTTGGCTGATTGTAGTGATAACGATCATGAGCACCATGTATGCCAGGATAGACCCATCAATGGGAATGATAGACACCATCAAGAGGACCCTGCCTGTCAGGTCAGTGAGCAAATTACACTGATGAGAATTGGTGTATATCTATGTCTATTTTTGTATAATGTGAAGTTGAGAAGTGAAGTTCCATTGAAGGATGATAACTGTCAAGTATATTTCTATTTTACAGTTCAATTATGTAGCTACATGCTAAGTAAAGTGATAATGCAGACCCAGACATAGTGCCATTCCATTTATTTTCGTGTCTCCTCCCACCCTCCGGTTCTTCCAGTGATTATATGACTATGCAGACCCACACAGTGCTGAGTGCCGTACTGTTTGCCACTGGCCTGTGGTTCTCTCTCATCCTCATGCTGAGGAATATTCTCAAGGCCCTGCTTTCCTACCACGCCTGGATCTTTGAATCCCATGGCAAGATGAGCTTCTCCACCAAACTCTGGCTGGTACGTCTGGTATATGGCTCAAATTTCTAAAGAAACTTAACCAGAACAGCAAACCATTCATAGCTCAGAAACAGGTCAGTGTTCAAGGTTGGCTGGCTCATTAGGCTGGATTAGGCTGCATCTCCAGCAGCTACCTCTATGCTGACCAGGCTGACAACACAGAACACCTCTGCCCCAAAATGACCAAAACCATCTCTGCTAGTGTCAAACAATGATTTACTGTTGAGGGGAGAGCTGATGCTGCAGCATGATAAGAAACACACTTTGCCAAATGCAGAGTTGCAAAATATCCTTGTGGCCTTGTCCTTGCCCCTGCACGCACCACAGAACACTCCTGGAGTTACAAAGGATCCATCAAATCAATGTAACATCAGTCATGAATCGCAGCAACCTTTAAGGAAATCTGCTCAGTTTTACAAGTTTGCTGATGACATCTTTGGCTGAGCCATGTTGAATGTTGTGATAGATTGTTGCTGCATTGATTTACATTTTAGAATGACATTTTCTTTATTTGATGACACCTACAGCATCATTGTATGCGCACATCATGAACATTTCCCTGTTGTTACAATTTCAACGAAGTCGTTTTCACATGAATAGAATGCAAACCAGTGCAAGCTCCATAAAAACTCCAACTGCCTCTTGAACACAATGCTCCATGTTAAATGTAGTGTTCAACTGGAAACAAATGTAGGTGTGTTTGAGGTATTTGCTTGGGTTCTGTTGGACTATGTTGTTGTTTCTCCTCAGAGTCTGGTAAAGATGTTCTCTGGTCGCAGACCTCTCCTCTACAGCTTCCAGGCCTCCCTACCCAGACTACCTGTGCCAAGCGTGGATGACACCATACGCAGGGTGAGAGAGAAAGAGACAGGGAGAGATATTGGATGATGATTTACAGCCTGGTACCTTTGATGATACAGTATGTTTCACCGCCGAGAGTTGAGTGGATATAAAGCGATTCACTTCAGTCACTTGTGTAGAGTTTTGGTCATCATCTGAATGTTTCCATGAAATGTCTGTTTACTAACATAACAACAATACATCTGAATGTTTCCATGACATGTCTGTTTACTAACATAACAACAATACATCTGAATGTTTTCATGACATGTCTATTTACTAACATAACAACAATACATCTGAATGTTTCCATGATATTTCTATTTACTAACATAACAACAATACATCTGAATGTTTTCATGACATGTCTATTTACTAACATAACAACAATATGACAATATTGTCAGTCAAAGCGTCACCCAAATGTTGCAATTATATTTAAGTGTTTTAAATGCTCTTGTCAAGAGCAAGATATTTTATTGAGTGCACAGATTTAAAAAAATGAAATAGTAAAAATTCCAATGAATTTTTAATTCTTGAAGATAACAGGAAAATGTCATCATTTGAAATGTCTGACATCAAACATTTATTTGTACATGAATTGCTCAGTCATATTATTACACCTTTATATTATTATACTGTTATTATAAGTCAAAAGAAATGTATTAGAAACATGTATCCGTTAACCACGCAACAGTTGCATATTCAAATCAGTTCTGAATTTGTGTTATCTAAAAATGACCTTTATAGTTTAGACGGGAAACCTTTAGAAAGTATGCTGCTAGTGCTGTCCAACCTTATTACCAGGCATGTCAGTGTCTCCCGTTGTCATATGCAGAGATGAAATACAATACCAAACGGATCATTACTTCAAGAAGACTGAAAGACCACAACCTGTATGGACCTGTATGTACACTAAATCAGTGTTGAATCGCATGGTTATTGTTCGAAAACCTTGCAGTACCTGGAATCAGTGCGACCCCTACTGGATGACAAGCAGTACAACCAGATGGAGGTGCTGGCCAATGAATTCAAGACGGACCAGTCCCCCAGACTCCAGAAGTATCTAATCCTCAAGTCCTGGTGGGCTACAAACTATGTATGTATTCAGATTGTTTTAATGTGTGATGTCAGGCTACATTGAAATTACATTTTTAGTAAAGACTGTTTCGGGGATTGTTGAAAGTGCTCTTTGAAACAAATTTGTAGTTTCCCTAATGGAATCTGTTGCAGGTGAGCGATTGGTGGGAAGAATACATCTACCTTCGAGGCAGAAATCCAATTATGGTCAACAGTAACTTCTATGCCATGGTAGGAAGCTACACAGAGAATATGGCATTAATGGATATGTATCCAGTAACCCTTTCATAATGTTGTATTAACATTGGATATGTGTCCAGTAACCCTTCCATAATACTTTATTAATGTTCTCATCTAGGATCTGCTGTATGTGACTCCCACACACAGACAGGCAGCACGGGCAGGGAACGTGGTCAATGCCATGCTGCAGTATAGACGCAAACTAGAAAGAGGAGAACATGCACCGGTAATGACAGCCTCTCTCCCTCTCTCTACCCCTGAGATATTCAGGTCACTCACCTGAGTGTGTAAAACACACACAAAGACAAATATACGTATATATACAGTATGTAGTATGTGTATATTAAACAAAAAAACACTGGTCTCTCTGTAGTTGAGGGCTCTGGGGGTGGTGCCCATGTGTTCCTATCAGATGGAGAGGATGTTCAACACCACACGTATCCCTGGCATAGAGACAGGTGAGCACACTGTCTTTCTGCTAGACATCGCTGAGTTACCATCTCAGACAAACCGATGATTTAATAGACGTGTCCTGTCCTCCCCTGCCACCATATCATTTACCCTTCTGCCCCCCCACCCCCCACGGTCCAGACTTTGTTCAGCACCTGAGTGACCGGAAGCATCTGGTGGCGTACCACAAGGGACGTTTCTTTAAGGTGTGGCTGTACTACGGAGGACGTCACCTCACGCCCTCAGAGCTGGAGACTCAGTTCCAGAAGATCATTGATGACAACACACAGCCACAGCCTGGGGAACTCAAACTGGCTGCGCTTACAGCCGGCAACAGGTGCACACACACACACACACACACACACACACACATAAACACACTTGCATACACACACAGAAGAACACAATCACAACCACCCCTTCTCTCACACACATCAGAGGTAAAATGGACACCTCTCGTGCTCTCCCAGAGTTCCGTGGGCGCAAGCTCGTCTGAAGTACTTCAACCAGGGTGTTAACAAAGCTTCTCTGGATGCCATAGAGACATCAGCCTTCTTCCTCACTCTTGACGATGAGGCGCACGGTTACGACCCTGACAAGCTGAGGTCATTGGATCCCTACGCCAAGTCCCTGCTGCATGGGAAATGCTATGACAGGTGAGTGACAGGATGTCCTATGACAGGTGAGACACCGAAAGTGTTATGACAGGTGAGGAACAGGATGTCCTATGACAGGTGAGACACATGAAGTGTTACGACAGGTGAGGAACAGGATTTCCTATGACAGGTGAGACACAGGAAATGTTACGACAGGTGAGTAACAGGCTGTCTTATGACAGGTGAGACACAGGAAGTGTTATGACAGGTGAGGAACAGGATGTCCTATGACAGGTGAGACACCTGAAGTGTTACGACAGGTGAGGAACAGGATGTCCTATGACAGGTGAGACACATGAAGTGTTACGACAGTCAGGTCCGGTCAGGATAAAAGAAAGAAAAGATGCATTGTAGAGAGTAGTTTAGTGTTATACCATGTTATGCTACTGAACATGTTTCATGATGAATGTGTATCTGTGTTTAACCTGAAGGGCCCTTTTCACTTAGGTGGTTTGACAAGTCCTTCACCCTGATTGCCTATACTAACGGCAAACTGGGTGTTAACGCAGAACACTCATGGGCAGATGCGCCCATTGTGGGACACATGTGGGAGGTAATACAAACAGTGATGTATTCGTAAACATGACATTATTCTAAAAGACATTATGTGACACTCCCTGGGGTGTGCTGTGTCGGGCTAACGGACGGTCTCCTGCTATCTCTGTGTAGTACGTCCTAGCAACGGACTGTTTCCATCTGGGCTACACAGACGAGGGACATTGCAGAGGAGACGGCACCAAGGGTCTGCCTGCTCCTGTCAGACTGCAATGGGACATCCCACTGGAGGTGTGGCTTTCAATATGTCAGGGGAAAAACACTGTGCCGTTATTAAAGAGAAAAAGGGATGAATGCCAGTTATTAGTCAGTAACTCCACTCTAGATATGCTGTGTTCAGACGGCAGTGTGTGCAGGCTTGTTTCTTGGCTGATCCTGTTGGTCCTCTGCTCTGTCATCCTCCATCAGTGCCAAGAAGTCATTGAGGATTCCTACATGGTTGCCAAAGAGATAGCGGATGACGTGGATTTCTATGGTTATCTGTTTGATGAGTTTGGGAAGGGCCTGATCAAGAAGAGCAGGACCAGTCCTGATGCCTTTATACAGTTAGCACTGCAACTGGCTCAATTCAGGGTGTGTGTGTTACATTTTTACATTGGGAACCTTTGCTGATCCTTAGTTGGGCTTATAGTTTGGATGAAACCTGACACACCATGACTAGGACTACATATCCCAAGATCCAATTCCTTAAACCTGTATGTATTTGTGGCTTATGTGTTGTAGGATAAGGGACAGTTCTGTTTGACCTACGAAGCCTCGATGACACGTATGTTCCGGGAAGGAAGGACAGAGACGGTTCGCTCCTGCACATCAGAGTCCACAGCCTTTGTCAGAGCCATGGAGGACAAGAGCACTACAGTGAGGAACCACAGGCCTTTCTCTCTATAGAGAGGACACACATTAACTGCAGGACTATCTCTCTATAGAGAGGACACACATTAACTGCAGGATTATCTCTCTATAGAGAGGACACACATTAACCGCAGGCCTATCTCTCTATAGAGAGGACACACATTAACTGCAGGACTATCTCTCTCTAGAGAGGACACACATTAACCACAGGCCTATATCTCTATACAGGGGCCAGCACAGTCACTGGATCTCAAAGCTGTTGAGGCTAGGTGCTGTGTTTCAGGGTTTGGACAGGCCCCTTAGTTCCAGTGAAGGTTAATCTTAATATTGCAGGATACATAGACATTTTAGACGATTGAGTGCTTTCAGTTTTTTGCGACAGTTTACCTTCTTGTCCAACATTATTGCTTGACCGCAAGAATTATATTGTGGCTGAATCAAGTCCCACAGAGTATCTTGTGAAAAGCTTTACCAGAAGAGGGATTGCCGGTATATCTGGTATAGATAGCCAGGTGTTCACATACCTTTGGCCATTTATCATGGACAGCTAATTAGTAGTAAAGTCTATTTGAGCAGTGCTGGATCAGAACCCTGCACACACAGTAGCGTAATTTGAGCTGGATGATTAGCGATTTAATATGTGATGTTATGTTGTTGTCCCTGTGAGCAGAATACTCTGAGGTTGGGCCTCTTTCGAAAGGCTGCCGACAAACACCAGAACATGTACCGTCTGGCTATGACCGGATCTGGTATCGACAGGCATCTCTTCTGTCTCTACATTGTGTCTAAGTACCTCAACACTGACTCGCCATTCCTCAAAAAGGTCAGCTCTCCTCTTAAAGTCTGTGAGTGTGTGTGCATCTTCGAAACACTGTGAAGTGTTAAATAAGGTTGACTCAAGTGATATATACACGTTCTATAACAGAACCTCTCACATTAAACAATTCACTCGAGCCAAATAATGTAATGAGCTAGTAAACCTCTGGACAACAGAGCATCTGGAGCCATCAGGCTATATTTGGGTCGGTTTGTATTAAGAAAATCATAACTGAAACAGGTGAAGTTACCACTTCTAAAAAGATCTCAGACACTTCTCAGAATAGTGTGTGTTTAATAATATGCACTATAACGTTTATGTTGAAGTTGAGTCAATATCTAGCTAGATCAATTCATGATTCATATGTAAACTATTCTACGTGACCAACCTAATATAACATCATAGGATAACAGAGTGGTTTACTGTTAGAACAAAAATACCTCAGAAACTGTTATAGCATAAATGCTAGGACATTTTAGAATGTTGCTGAATTATGTTATATTCACCTCTTGTGGACAGAACTCAATAAGGCACATGATTGGAACAAAATATCTGTCTACAGAAAAATTTGGTTTATTAGCTCTTTCTAGTGTAAAATGTAAAAAGCACACAGTGTTATTCTGTACCCTGGGGTGACTATTCAGACACACTCAGTGGAACTATAGTCCCTTCCAGTGACTGCTGAGCATCTTGACCACATGTGGCCAAAAAACAGAACAGATATCTTACACCATCAGTTTTTTCATAGACAGAAAATAAGAAAAAACTGTGTTCCCTAGTGTTCCAGCCAGCTCTTTTGTCTCTGAAAACAGATTGGTGTAAGATATCTGCTCCATATTTTGGCTAAATTTTGGCAAGATGTTGGACAATCACTAGCAGGGACTATTGACTCAAAGACAATTTCTGAACAGTCACCACAAGGTAGAAAAAAATACTGCCATCGCTGTGACAGGTTAGACAGCAATCAGGCTACATGGATCGTTTAGGAATAATGAGATCGTAATGAGATTCGGAAACATCAGTTAAGTATTGATGTTTCATGCCTAAAACATGAAGAAGATAAAGGCCTGGTTACAATAAGAATGGCCTCATTTGGGACTTTTAAAATACCCTGTTTCCAAAAAAGTTGCTTTGTATGATGTGAAGATGAACAGAATGCAATGATGTGCAAACCCTTAGAAAGTAGTACAAAGACATAATATCAAATGTTGGAAGTGAGAAATGTTTTTGCTTCCTGAAAAATATATGCCCACTTAGAATTTTATGCCAGCAACATGTTTAAAAAAAAGTTGTGGAAGGGGCAACTAAAACTTGGAAAACTTTGTAATTGAAAAAACAAACCTGATGGAACTTTTCAGAAGTAAAGATGGGGAGAGTTTCAGAAAACTAATACTGGATGGCTGTGATCTTCGGGCCCTCAGACGGCACTACATTAAATTCAGACACAATTCTGCAATGGAATCCCTGCATGCACTCAGGAAAACCTCTGAAAACTGTTGTCTGTGAACACAGTATGTCGCTGCATCCACAAATACAAGTTAAAACTCTACCATGCAAAGAAGAAACCATACATTAACAAGATCCACAAACAGATGGCGGCAAAGTGGAAAACTGTTCTCTAGTCTGACAAATCCAAATTATAAATTATTTTTTGGAATCATGAACACCATGATTGGACTAAAGAGGAGCTTCTTATAAGCAAACTGTTCAAAGGCCAGCATCCATGATGGTATGGGGGTGCATCAGTGCACATGGCGTGGGTGATGTGCACGTCTGTGAAGGCACCATTAATGCTGAACAATATATACTGTTTTTTGGAGCAACATATGCTGCAATCCAGACAACGTCTTTTGCAAGAAAGGCCTCAATTATTTCAGAAGACAATGCCAAACCACATTCTGCTCATGTCACAACAGCATGGCTCCATAGTAAAATTGTTTGAGTGCTAAACTAGCCTGCCTGCTGTCCAGACCTGCCACCAACTGAAAACATTTGGCACATAATGAAAAGAAAAATACAACAAAGGAGACCCTGAACTGTTGAGTAGCTGAAAACCTATATCAAGCACAAATGTAAATATCATTCCCCTTTCAAAACTACAGCAATTGGTCTCCTCAGTTCCTATATGCTTACAGAGTATTGTTACAAGAGGTGTTGCAACACAGTGGTAAACATGCCCGGTCCCAACTTTTTTTAAACGTGTTGCTGGCATTAAATTCAAAATGGGCATGTATTTTTCCAAAAACAATAAAATGTTCTAGGTTTCAAAATTAGATTTGTTATTGTACTATTTTCAATTAAATATAGGGATTAAATGATTTGCATATCATTGCCTTCTGTTTTTATTTCCAACTTTTTTGGAAATGGCGTTGTAGAACAGCACCAAAACACTTCTGGTCTTCACTCTCTCCTAATGAGGGACTGATTCAAACCTGGGACACCTAAACATTAACACCTCCCCACACAACCACATTCCTATCCTGTAGGTGTTGTCAGAGCCCTGGAGGTTATCCACCAGCCAGACTCCACAACAGCAGCTGAACATGGTTGACCTGAACAAGTTCCCCAGATATGTGGGTGCAGGAGGAGGGTTTGGCCCAGTGAGTCTAAAAAATGCATGTATGCGTGTACACATACACACACACACAGAATTATTCAGTAGGAAATTAACTAGAATCACAACCTCAATTCCTACTGCAACTGTGTCCCTGTCTGTTACTTTCTGTCTCTTACTTTGTGTGTTTCTTCTGTGAAGTAGTGACCAATACGTATGTCTCTCCTTCTGCCTCAGGTGGCTGATGACGGCTACGGCGTCTCGTACATTATTGTGGGAGAGAACCTCATCACATTCCACATCTCCAGCAAATTCTCCAGTCCTGAGACGGTGAGACTAGAAACACTACAATAATATATAAACCATTCACAGTAAATAGCACTCACATACTACCATAATAGACAGATGGATATTTATCAGGCAAACAACATTGTTTTCTTTGTAGGACTCATACCGCTTTGGGCAGAATATTCGACAGGCCATGCTGGACATTCGTGCTCTGTTCGACCAAAAAGAAAAGGATGAGATGTAATAAGTAGACAAACATTAACGTAATTTAGCTGTTCTTTATGCTCCATGACTACAAAATGTTTTCCTAAATGGCATGTCTTCCTATTATTTATTCCTGTATGACAGCCCCAGACAATTAATAGAACTTCTGGGTATTCACTCAGATAGCAAGGGGATAAAATATATATTTCACATATATATATATATATATATATATATATATATATATATATATATATATATATATATA
>JACXGJ010018245.1:0-10404 GCA_016801105.1 Esox niger
GGGGGACATTCCATATTGTTTAGGTAATGTAGTGTGATGGTGATTTAGGTAATGTAGTGTATTACAGGGGGACATTCCATATTGTTTAGGTACATTCCAATTCTGGTAATTCAGTAATTTTGTTTAGCTCACTAAATGTTTGTGAAATTAAACATCACAAACAGAACTCACAGAGACAAAGCGTCCAATTTTTATTCCGCACTTCTGTGTTGTATATTGATCTGTATGAGGGCGTGGGAGAGGGGGGGAATCCCAAACATCACACATAAGCATTAAGCCAATTCTCTCAGCTAACTGAAAGACATGTAATGCTTTGAGCTCTGGCCAAACTCCCATCCCATTCTGTTCTTAGAGTCTTCTACTGAGGAACGACATGAATCTGTGTCGACAGTCTGCAGTAGAAATGGTCAGTTTCCAAGACTATGAAGTACTAATTCTCTTGATCCACATGTATAGTCTCTGAAGTGTTGATCAGAACTTTAGCCTAAGACGTCCCACATGGAACCTCTTCTCCGTCCTTCCAGAGGACATGCAGTACTTTGGGGTGTGGTTTTCACAGAACCACAGCGGGTCAGCATAAGAGCCGGCTCGTTTTATTTACCCCCACGGCACACGGGCACATAGAGGGAGAATGGACACGACCAGAAACGCGTAGTACCACTCAAACACACACTCACACATACAGGAAAACACAGGGGTTCAGTCCAAAAATACCAGGTTTGGGTAGACGAGACCGTGAGGGGTTGTGTAGATGGTGTTTGAGCATCACAACCATGGCAGTCTTTCTGTAGCTTGTCCGGTTGCCGCCACCAGGGGGCCTCACGAGTGCTCCGCGGCCGGCATTCTGCAGACGTGTTTCTGGATCCCGGAGATCTGGGCAGTGCAAGCCGCCGTGTTGCTGCAGACGCGGCGGTTGAGCTGGATCCCCGTGGTCTTGGAGGGCATGGAGGAGTGTCCGTTCTCCGCGGAGCGCCGCTTGCACTGGAACAGAATCAGGAAACACCTGTGGAACTGGGACAAGGATTGGGATAAGAATTGGCAGGGGGGTGGTGGGACAGGACAACAGGGAGGGGTTAGGTATTTGTCTGTCCTACGTTGGCCAATGAAAGGTACTGGATGATGTTCTTTGCGCTAATTGGTTACAAGAACGAAGCAGCATTTCTACATCAGCAGACACTTCATTGGTAGTTTTTTGTGGTTGTTGCCATGGTAGTGGACGATCCTGTGTCCTCCTTCCTACACGTTGGGTGGTATGAACGGGGCTCGGGTTTGGTTATGTAGGGTATGTCTTTGTTTTTTGAACGTTTGGGGTTAGTGTCTATTGAGAGCAGTGTGTCATGTTTCGTGAATGGTGTATTGGTTGCTAGGTTCCCGAACGGCATTTCTTTACATCTAAGTGAGACAAACATGTAGCACAACACAGGCTGGATACCAGGCCATCTACGAATCACCTGAACGAAAGTAAGCTACATGCGTGTTGTGTGGAAAGGAAGAACTTGTTTTAGTGTTCGTCTTCGTGAACGCGTCTAACCTGTGGTCCTGTGCATCTGTCATTGTAATTCCAGGCATCGTCCTGATGATGGCGCTGTGTGAACAGGTCCATGTGTACGAGTACATCCCCTCACTGCGGAAGACCGACCTGTGCCACTACTACGAGCGCTACTACGACGCGGCGTGCACCCTGGGGGCGTACCACCCCCTGCTCTATGAGAAGAGCCTGGTGCAGAGAATGAACCTGGGCCCGGAGCAGGACCTAAAACGGAAGGGCTGCGTCACCCTGCCCGGTTTCTCCACCGACGACTGTAACCTGTGAACTGTCCACTCGTGAACTCCGGCCTTCAGAAGACACCGCACACAGAACCATTGTGACCGCATGGGGCTGAGGGAAACCGTGCAATAAAAACCCTCCAGACTCCAGAACAGGGGTGGACCCAAGCCATAGCCCCTCTGTGTGGGACCTGATTAGTTCTAGTGTAACTTCATCTATGTCGGCTCGTCAGCAGAACATAGACAGAATGTAGACAGGCCTTGTCTAACAGCATCTACATCAGGACTTCAACAGAATGTAGACCAGTCTAGTCTAAATACATCTACGTTGGGATTTCCACAGAACGAAGGCTGTCTGACGTGACTTCATGTCCCTGCCACTGCTGAGCCAGAATAGAAAAGCTGTATGGGGTAGCAATAGATACGTTTTTATATAGATGGGTATGTTTAGATGTGTTTAGATGTTGTGAAATGTGTTTTTGACAGCGCCAAATGCTATTATTTCTTGAAAGGATTTAAGCAAGTCCAATGTTTTTTTTCTATGTGTTTTCAAGTGGCTGTCATGGGTTGGTAAAATAATCTTTTGAGAAGACGAGCATTGGTCCACACTGAATGTTGAACCAGTCCATATTGAACACACGCACACAATTGGAACACTGGAACACTTGGCATACAAATGCCACACACACTCCTGAAAGTACTGTTCTGTTAAAAATGGACCTCCATACAACTTCAAATGATCCATCCACAACACACTTTCATACATACAGAGACATGTCCATCTCCATCTCAACACAGACAGCCTGGGACAGCACCAAACCACTCTCACTCTGTATTGCCTGGCCCAGATGGATGTCATTTTTCTCAGTCACGTTTAACTGTATTTGTCAGTTCTAATGCCATTTCATTTCAAAGTGTTGTGTGTTGTTGTTTTGTTGCTGATACTGTTCTTGTCATCAGGGTTTTAAATGCTGTTGATATTTCTGCTGCTGTGCTTTAAGTCCAGTTCAGTCACAACTCCGCTCCCCAAACTGCCCTGGACTTGCCAACTCATGAACAGATTGTCAACCTCCCCACTCAGCACTTTAAGAACGCCTTCCGACCGACCACCACTCAATAAGCATGCCTGGCTCTGTGTCCGACACAACCCTGGGAAACCTTTTGGTTGGCCATTCTTGGGCTTAACCCAGTAAAGTATAGCCCTGGGCTATAGGATAACCTCTCAGCCTTACACATGAATACGATTTACATCGTTACATAAAAGTCTGCTTGGCAACGCCAGGGGGAGGGATGATTGTGGTTAGCGATGAAATTAAACCAATTCTCTGAAAACTATATTCAGGTTGATTAAAATGTGGTACCTGGCAGCCACTAGGTTTGCATGCATGATTGCAGTTTGCATTCAGTTCTGGTGGAGTGAAGTTGTAAACTCGTCCTCTTGAGCAAAGTCCGTGGCCAGGGGTCAGTTATTATGAATTGGACCGAATGGTAATCCTGACTGCATCCGGTTGAGCTGGACTTCATTCACGGGGATGTGGCCAGAAAGATGACTTGGGCGATAAAAACTACAAGATTGGACTGCAGCCCTGATATCAAAGTCAAGTGAATTTAAATTGTTTCAGAGAATTAATTCAAACCCTTCATATTAATGTTTAATTGCAGAGTGTCTTGTAGTAGTTGAAGGTATTCATGCAGGTTTGACTAAACAGATCCCTTGAAGTCGTCCAATACTGCATCTCAAAGGGTTGGTGGTGGTGACCAGTGAAACTCCCTGACTGTACAATGTCCTTCACGTTTCTGACCTCTTCTGAAGCAGCTGTAGCTAGTTTAGTTATTAGCTACGTGGTTATCTACCGCTGATGTTGGTCAAATAAGATTTCATGATCCCTGCAGCTTTGTCTGATTGGTTTCAGTTCACTTCTGTGACCCTGTAAATAAGAGTGCCACTATTGAATAAAGAGAGAAGTTGTTTTGCAGCCCCCTCGACACTGTTCATTTGGAGGGGAGATTGCTCCGGTCATAAATGTTTGCCCATCTCTAAAGAAGTTTAACCTTAAGCCTGTCAATTACTGTGTCTTTACTTTTTACTTCACTTTTTCACTTTCACTGAATCTTCCGGTATTTGGTCTGCATCCTGCCAAGGTGTGCTGCTGGGATCTGCCTGACGTGGCAGTGATTTGAAGCAGTTTTTATCGCCAGACTTACTCAGTGTCCTGTTTTAATAGCTCTCTTGTTTATAGATCTGGGCCAAATCTTCCTGCAGTGCGTTTCACTCGTTTCAGTACACGGGAGAACCACAAGTCCCCACATCAGTACTGAAATGGGAATTGCACTGGTTGCCAAGAGGAAAAAGGCTTCAGGTTTTTGGGATTAGAGTCAGATTAAATATAGAGTTAAGGTAAATGTGATTTTGAATCTGAATAATTTTGTATTCCCACAAGAAAACAAATTCACCTTAGGTGTTTATTGTTTGTCTACAGGATCACGATCTAGGCGTGCTGGATTGGACAGCAGATTTTATGGAGTCACTATGTGGAACAACCGTAAAATGAACCGTGGTTTCTGTGGATCACTCTTTGCTCATGTTGGAGTGGACAGCCGAGGCTGTGTATTCCACAAATCCTCTTAAAACGACTAGGCTTCACCTTTATCTCTGCTTGACCCATTTTTCGTAATGTCCTGCTAGTGACCATCCCCAGGGCTGGGAAACCTGAAAAGATGTAGAGAGTCATAGCGACCTCTAACAACGTATTAAAGCATTTGTGTGAGATGTGTGGCTGCTCCGAGATCAGTGCTTAACCAGGTTTAACTTGTCCTGTCATAACCAGGGCAATCATTCAGCCAGGAATTAACAAACAAAACATTGGAACAAGTGGCAGAAATCTGAAATGTCCGTTGGTGATCTAGGCCCATGTTTTTTGTGAGGGGGAACTTTGTCTTCTGCAGTCCAGAGTCCAGGGGTTACAACGTCAGGCCTAGAGTGACACCAGGTTTGACCCGGTCGTGCTGGGCTACCCGGGGCTCTGGGCCTCAGACAAGGTTACCTCAGCATGTTCGCATGCTTCACAATAACTGTTCAGGTATCAGTGCACCAGGCACAATGCAACATGTCGTTAGCGCATGGCTGGAAGCGTCCTGACAGCGTCTTATGATGGCCCAGGGCCCAAGTGTCACTGACATGAGACAGACGCACAACGGTCTCGGGGACGCTGTGCGGTCAAAACCCCAGAGACATCGGGTTTCCTACATATTCAATGAATTTTCTCCACGTGTTAAGGAAGTTTTCAAATTCAATCGTTAGTCTTGTGATTGTGACACATTGATGCGACACAAAATATGAACCGCATTTGAGATGACTTTGTTTATAATTGTACAGAGCATGCAAATCTATCTGGACCGGTCCTAGGAGTCTTAAACTGTCCTCGTCAGTGTACTCTACTGTACTTCATTTTGTTCGACTCAGTACTCTACTATTCCTGAGTACTTGACTCGGTATGTTACTTTTCTGTTCATGACTACTTGACTGAGTACTTTACTGTTCTTTGCAGTACTTTATCTGACTACTTGACTGAGTACTGTTCTTTATGCAGTACTTTATCTGACTACTTGACTGAGTATTTTACTGTTCTTTATGCAGTACTTTATCTGACTACTTGACTGAGTATTTTACTGTTCTTTATGCAGTACTTTATGTGACTACTTGACTGAGTATTTTACTGTTCTTTATGCAGTACTTTATCAGACTACTGGACTTTTTTTACTGTTCCTTACTCAGTGCTTTATCCTTTATTTACACAGTAAATAAAGTCAGTACATTATTGGTCTACTTGATTCTGTGCTTTATTCAGTTCTTTACTGTTCATTACCCAGTTCTTTACCCAGTACTTTACTGTTCTTGATTCAGTACTTTTCTGTATTTTACTGTGCATGATTTAGTACTTTACTGTTCTTGTCTACTTGACTCAGTACTTTAATGTACATTTGCTGTTCATGATTCTGCTTGATTCAGTACTTTACTGTACTTGACTCTGTACTGTACTGCTCTTGAATCTGTACATTACTGTATTTGACCCTTCACTTGACTTGGTTCTCTACTGTTCATTTGTCAGTACTTTACATGGTTTGGTACTTTACTGTTCATTGCTCAGAACTTTACTGTTCAGAAAGCATCAAGTGAGGTGAAACAGACCATGCTAGAAAACAGACCTTTTTACAGCCCCTGTGTGAAGTGTTTGTGTGTGCCTAGGCGAATGTCATTCAGCTGGAAATGAGAGCAGCTATTATTAGTTTCCTGAAAGCACGTCTTGATCAAAGTCATTGCCTTTGGCGACGGCAGTGAAATCTCGCTACTGTGCCAAACACTTTTAAAAATGTGTTTTTTACTGTTTGTGTGATATGAATAATGGTAGTGAAAGGGTATGTTGCGTTGTGTGTGCTTGTCTTAGCAGCTGTTTTTAAGGTGCTATATAAACTTGGGGGGGTGTTTAGAGAATAAAGTCGATTTTTTTTTTGTGTGTTTTGTGTTCAGTACAGACAACAGACACCTTTTAAAATTTTTGTAGATCAAAACATAACATTCTCATTCCTCCACACACATCTTTTCTCTCTCACAGTTTTCAGTACAGTAGAGATTTATCAACCTTGAACACAGCCCTCAGAAGTGAAACATTTTCCAGCTACGTTCAGGTTGTCCTCTGAGCTTTCTGAGAGTGCTTTGAGACAGGCCTGAGAGGGCTGAGAGACTGATGGATTCATGGCCAATGTTTTTGAAAAGCCAATTTCATTCTCAGCCTTGGGGTCAATATTTTGAACAACTTGGATTTTCCTTTTGATCAGTCCTTGCAGGTTTCTTTATTACATTTGAATATTTAAGTTGATTGTATAAAATCAAATTTGTAATTTTTCTTTTTTTACCATGTAAATAAAGACGTCGTTCATGTATTCAGTCTGTGGAGTAATTGGTGGTTTTGTGTTCATTTCTTATGGAGCTCAGATCTGCAGCATATCAATGCAAACGGGAACGTTTTCATAAAGGTTAAGTGGCCAGAAACACACACAGGGAGAGGGACAGAGACATCAGCCAATGCTGCCTCGCTGCTTCACCCTGTCGACCCACCTGTTTGTTCATGAGGATGTAGATGAGTGGGTTGATGACGGTGCTGCTCTTGGCCAGGAGCGACGGCACCACGGCGGCCACCGGAGTGATGATGCCGGGCCGGCCGAACGTGGCCATCATGGCGACCACGCCGTACGGCATCCAGCACAGCAGGTAGCACACCACCGTGGTGAGCACCATGAACAGGATGTGGTACTCCCGGCGCCGCGCCGCCGTCTTCCGGATCTTCCCCACCTGAACACCGGAGAGATGAGACGGCTCGGTTCTCTCACCCCAGACTTGACAGTCCTTCATCCAAGCAGAATTGCACTTATTCCCAAACAACCATGGATATTCTCTGTCTCACACACACAACACTGGACTCTTACATTTGATGATGAATAATTTTCAAAGGAAAGTTAGAGGGGAAATGGCTTGTGTGTCTAAGGGAGTTTGTGTCTGTGAATCAAATCAAATAAGCCTTGTAGCGATAGAGGTGAGTTTTCATGAATATCATGATGGACTGAGTTCCAGGAGTGGAGCTGTACGTTCAGTCGGCTGTGAGTATAGATCTATGACCATCTCACCCTCCTCCCCCTTCCTCTGATTGGCCATTCATCTCGTAGTAAAGGTTTACCGTTCTGCCGTAGGGCTTTTCTCCTGACAGAGTTGATGCTCACCTCCCCTTTCAGCCATGAGAGGCCTGATGCCCCACCCACATGGTCTCCATCAGCCCAAATGATGAATGGATCACAGCAAGAGTAATACAGATGGAGACAGAAGACCGTGAACTGGTGTGGACTAACTCACCGGTCCTCTGAGCCCGTGTTCCTTTTTTGATTTAGTCTAGTTTAGGTCATGTGACTGATGCCTTGAAGGGTCCGGTTTCAGTCACATTTAAGTTTGGGTCACATGGTGTTATTGTGCGCGTTCATTAGCGCAGTGGTTAGAGGTGCGGATTGTGAACCCAGGAGACGGGGATCAAATCTGAAATCATGTTTTCAACCCTTATGTTTCTAGTTGCCACAGAGGATAAACAGTTCAGCTTTACTCAGAACCGTGTCTGCAGTCACGTTATGCTCCCTAATGCCACAGATTTGCGTGTATTTTATGTTATTAAATAAAAACAGAGCGGATCACCCCGAAAAGCTCTCTTTTTCCAAAAACCTCCTGAACGATAACAGCTAAGACTACTCTCAGACATTATGTTCTCGTTTTAGCCAACTTTTTGTTACCTTTTTTGTTACCTTGATTTATTTTGTCAGTCATCATCTTTTCTATTGCCACTGAAAAATTGTCAATTCTTATTATATCTTTTGTCAATATTTGGGGGGTTGAAACTAACACTGCATTGAGCCCCACATTGCAGATTCTGTGGAAAAGACATACTTGGTAAAAATAAATATTTTCAAAGGGAAACAAAACATTCTTCAGAGGGTCAGGGACCCACCCAAACGGCGTGTGTTATCACAGTAATAAATATATAAGAAGCATCTGTGTTATTAAAATGCCACTCACAGGCAAGTGGCTTCGTCCCTTGTGAACGCTGCCAAGTGGGACGCCGGGATTCCCATCACTAACCAGATGTATGAGGTTATTAAGCCGTTACTCACCGGGCTCAAATAAGGATCGTAAACACACTGGAAAAGGCTGTCAAAGGGGAAATCTGCTATTTGTTCTAATTTACTTTGAAATGCACTATTTCAAATACTTAAATGACACAAAATGTACATCTTTGACTGTCGTAACCAATTTTGACTCGAAATATATGGAATTTTACATCAGGATACATTCGATTAATTCATTGGACATTCTCAATCTTAGCTTCACCAGCAAAAGGAGTGACATTTTGATACTTTTGTGAATCACTTTAAAACGTTTAAAACGTTCACTTCTGTAATACAGACTTGAGTCTTACATTTGTAGCTCACTGTTTATTTGATATGGTAATGATTAACCAACCATCGGTTGTTCACCAAAACAAGTGGCGAGGGAAGAGCTTTGCTGTTGGTTCAACTGCACATTGTCTCTTTTAAACCAAGTGTCTGCCTATTCTATTTTAACAAAGTAAACATTCTCTTAAGAATAAAAAGATGGTGGCCCTGGGTTGTCTTGTGGTCTAGGCTGCTGTCCTCAGTCCACAGTTATTGCTGCTACATATGGGTTTGACTTCTAAATCTGTCCCCACTGCATACAATAAAGCATACATGAATTCAAATGAATATCATTAATGTATTTATTTATTTATATATATATATATATACAAATGAAGGGTGAGTTACGCAACATATTTTCGATTGCGGGCCCGTCACACTTTATTGCTATTTTGGATTCAGGGATTTAACACTAAACAGACTTTTGGGAGTGAACGCAGGCCTGCTTTTGGTTATTCATCAGAGCAGTAAACTCCCTTGAGCAGCCACCCAGAGTGAAAGAGATTAGAGCGTCTTCTCACGGTAGTCGACTGAGGAGAGTCCCTTCATCCCAGCGCTAACCCGGATACATGGACTAGACACAGTGCCTGCGACTGGGTCATTATTTACACACCGAAACAGCTTCACTTGAAATAGAAAATTAGATCTGGCAGCATTAAGCCATTGGGATGGGTTTCTGAACCCAGTCAAAATACTATTGTCAGTGAATCTAGAAACCCAATGCAATGGTAAATAAAATGTCAAGGTTGAAATGTACTTCTTCCCCTGACTATTTAGCCGTTCAATGGCGGTGATTGACTAACTAGCCAGTCCATGGCGGCGACTGACTAATTAGCCAGTCAATGGCGGTAATGACTAGTAAACATGCCTGTAAACTGAATCTTATTACTGTTCTCATGAAACGCGCATTAGGTTTCTTAATCACCCACCAAAACACAAACCCAAATGACGTCCATTAACGCTTTTCATTCCGACTGGTGGATGCACTTTATCCTCATTAATATCACAGTCACACAATGGCAGATGTCAAAAAGACATGGTTCGCCAAATGTTAGAGGAAGCAGTGAATCCACATGCAGTGCAAACATTGTCAAAACACATAGTAACCTTTTCAGAACCTGTAATGGAGAACATATTTTCGTCCAGCCAATTTTGTGTGTGTGATTGCATAGGTATCTGCATTTGTAGCAACTTCTAGCTAACGTAACCTGCTAATGGAGCTGGTGAAAGCGTTAATTTGAACTACTCTTCAGCAACCTGTTACTAATAAGTCAACGATGCAAAGAGAGAAATACACTGAACCAGCTTTGAGATTAGCACAAACTACTTGCACGTACATTAACCAAAATAGCAAGGCTCTTAAGGTGATAACACTTTTGTGACAATTGCTGTACCTATCCCACATATCCAATATACTGAAACTATTCATTTTGAGTGGATTGCCAAATCTTGTTTACAGGCTCTTTAGCACTTACAAAAACCACACACCCTTCCCACCAACACCACACCCACCAACACCACACCCACCAACACCCTTCCTACCAACACTACACCCACCAACACCACACCCACCAACACCACACCCACCAAAACCACACCCACCAACAC
>JACXGJ010018246.1:0-10338 GCA_016801105.1 Esox niger
ACAGAGGGAAGAGGGAGCGATAGAGAGAAAAAGAGTGAGACAGAGGGAGAGAGAGACTGGGAAGAGGGAGCGATAGAGAGAAAAAGAGTGAGACAGAGGGAGAAAGACAGAGAGGGAAGAGGGAGCGATAGAGAGAAAAGAGGGAGAAAGACAGAGGGAAGAGGGAGCGATAGAGAGAAAAAGAGTGAGACAGAGGGAGAGAGAGACTGGGAAGAGGGAGCGATAGAGAGAAAGAGGGAGACAGAGGGAGAAAGACAGAGGGAAGAGGGAGCGATAGAGAGAAAGAGGGAGACAGAGGGAGAAAGACAGAGGGAAGAGGGAGCGATAGAGAGAAAGAGGGAGACAGAGGGAGAAAGACAGAGGGAAGAGGGAGCGATAGTGATGGAGAAATCTGTAACTAGACCTGGAAGGTTAAACACATTTGATTCATCAGAAAGGATACTAAGTCCACATAGAAAGGGCCAACAAAACGGAAGGAAGATGATATTGAATATGAGGTGCTTGGATCACTCACTAATTGTCAGCAGTGATTAGGAGATTGATGCTAATACTAAATTAATTCAGGTATTACAGATTTTTTGATCGACAATTATCACAATAACCTTGTGCTTATCCTCAATTTTCTTCTTTGCATTTCTCTGTGTGTGTGTGTGTGTCCTCATGTATGTGTGTGAGAACTAATTGTAATATAATTGTTTATAATATTATTAACCGTGTTAGAATTTTTTACCATAATCCTATTTTATACCAGTGCTGTTGTTATAATGTAATTAAAGAACATGAATAAAGACAATTCAGAAAAAAAAAATATTCTATATAGTAGCTGGCTGCATTGCCTCCCTCAAGTTTATAATACCATCTAGTACATTTATCTAGAATCAGAATTTAAACCCCAATCTCATCAGAACATGATCTCCAGATTGGCATCAAAGGTAATGCAGTCACAATGGTTTAGACCAAACCCAACCAGAGGTTAAACCATTTCCATTCCAGAAAAAACTTTGAAATGTGCATTTTCAGAGTATGTAAAAGTCAGAGTGACAGAGTGAGAAAGAGGGAAAGAACACGAGAAAATGAGAAAGAGTGAGAGAAAGTGAATGAGAGGCCAAATGAGAGCGAGAAAAAAAGAGCGTGAAAGAAAGACATCTGGATTTGGTACCTGTACAAACAGAGAATCTAAATAATTAAGGAGTGTTACTGGCTGGATTAAGCGAGGTCAAGGGTCAGTGGGACACAGTAATCTACTAAAGCCAAAAATGGTGGATATTGGGATGACCAGCGACTTATTTGGGGTGGGGCACTCTGATCTACTTATAGGCCCCGCCCCCTGGAGGGCGGCTTCCAGAAGAAGATTAACTACTGGCTAAGTCGTTCTGGTCAGTTTTCTCTATTGTCGATATGTAGTGAATATCTAGCACACAACCACTGAACTTCGCCTGTTACTATTTAGGTGTCTAGACAAAGTCAATTTATATAATTATTGGTATCATTAAAAAGGTGCAGCCATGGTTACTGACCGAACTGTTGGTTCCGATCATTCTGTATTGTACAGCAGGCTTGGATTAGACCAGCCCAGTGTTGACCAGCCCTGTGATGACCAGCCCTGTGTTGACCAGCCCTGTGTTGACCAGCCCTGTGATGACCAGCCCTGTGATGACCAGCCCTGGTCAACTGTAAGTTGATACACCCCAAATAACCTGTTTGTGGAGATCAGTAACAGCCTGCTAGGCTACTCTCCTCTTCTCTTCTGCCACTCTCCTCTTCTGCTACTCTCCTCTTCCCTACTCTCCTCTTCTGCTACTCTCCTCTTCTGCTACTCTCCTCTTCTGCTACTCTCCTCTTCTGCTACTCTCCTCTTCTGCTACTCTCCTCTTCTGCTGCTCTCCTCTTCTGCTGCTCTCCTCTTCTGCTGCTCTCCGCTTCTCTCCTGTTTGCTACTGTTCTTCTCACCTCTTTGCTACTCTCCGCCTCTCCTTGCCGCCACACTCCTCAGCTGTCCTTGTTTTCCAAAAAGTTCACACACACTCCCCAAGAACCTCTGTGTAGAAAGGCCTTAATGACAGTCAGTGCAGTGTAGGAAGCCAAGCCTCTTCCCGCAGTCGTCACTCCCTGCCAAGTGAAATTAAGTCCCAATTATTGATAAATGAAGAGTGTTTTTTTTTCTTGGAGCCTTGCCTTGAGTCGGGCTGTGCATCTGTCACTGGCCGGGCCGTTTGTGAGTTAGGGTTTGTGTGCGCGTGTCTGTAGCGGGTTTTCATAATTAACAATATCAGACGTTTATCCAGCGCCGTCAAAGTTTAAATAGCGACCTTTTGCTAATTCCTCCACTCTCTTTGCCCCTAGAGCAAAATAATAATTGTTAAGTACTACATGTAGTAAACATAGGCCTTGATAGTAAAATTTTGTCGGCTACATTTTCAAAATATTTGACAGATTTATGTGGCAAGCTGCAGAGCAAGAACTTGCGGTTTACTCCGCTCAGCCATCCACTATTGGCAAATCAAGGTGGTGGGTAACTTGCAAAGACAGTTCAGGGAATGTTTGGCAATCACAATGCCATACATAAACCAAATGAATGCACAAGTTGACTCAACTTAATCAATAGTGCTAATTGAATATGTGCCAATATCATTTGTCAATGTGTTAATTGAAAACATTTGGTGTATCACTGTCATATAACCACATACCTAGGTATATAGTTGTAGTATATATACAGAGGATATAAAAAGTCTACACACCCCTGTTAAAATACCAGGTTTTTGTGTTCGATTAATCGATCACATTTATTTTATAAAGCCCTTTTTACATCAGCAGTTGTCACAAAGTGCTTTTACAAAACACCTGGCCTAAAACCAAGGAGGAATCAACAGTAGTGTTGAATTTCAGGGGCTAGGAAAAACTCCCTAAGAAGGCCAAAATATAGGAAGAAACCTAGAGAGGAACCAGCCTCAGAGGCGTGACCAATCCTCCTCTGGCGGTGCCGGGTGAAAATATTACGAGTCCAAATTGTAATAATTAATAAATGCATGTGGGCTGAGCCCAGAGACTATTTAAACCCACTCCAGGTTGGGAAGCTTGACCAGATGGACAAGAACAGGGACAACCTGGGGGGCAGCAGGGTGGCAGATGAAATTGTCAGGTATTGTCTTGATCTGCAACGCAAACAGCATGTCCTCCTAAGTCTAAAACAGCAGGAGACATGGAACATTTTGAAAATGCATTCCTTAGATCTACAAGGATTTATAATGGAGACGGAGAACTGACCCTACTCCCCCAGCACAATAATATAGCAGTGTAAGACCTTGGGGCTGAGACAGGGGGGTCCAGTGACACTGTGGCCCTATCCGGAGGAGGCCCCGGACAGGGCCCAACAGGCAGGAATCAATCCACCCACATTGCCAAGCATCATCCAAAGGGCCACCCACCAACCGCAACCATCCTGAATGAGGGCTGAGTATTGCCAGCAGACTACAGCCTGATTGAACAAGTGCGCAACAGAGAGACAACAAGCCAGTGACTCTGCCCCTGAATGGCACTGGAGGGAGGGCATTCCAATGGCGATGAGAGCCCACCTGGCAAGACAGCAAGGGTGGACGGTAATGTAAAAGAATGAGACAAAAATAAATCTTTCCACTTTTAATGTGACCAGTAATGTCAACAATTCAATTGAAAAACAAACTAAAATCCTCAAGGAGGAAAAATAAAAACTTTACAATAACCTGGTTGCATAAGTGTGCACACACTATTCTAACTGTGGATGTGGCTGTGTTCAGAATTAACCAATCACATTCAAGCACATGATAAATAGAAGTTATTACAATCCTGACATCATTTAAAGTGATTGATTAATCACAAATAACGTTCAGCTGTTTTAAAAGGGTTTTCCCAACATTTTCTTAGTGGCATCTCTGAGCAAAAGCCATGGACCGCAGAGAGCTTCCAAAGCATCAGAGGGATTTCATTGTTAAAAGATAAGAGAAGGGTAAAAAATAATTTCCAAAACATTAGATATACCATGGAACACAGTGAAGACAGTCATCATCAAGGGGAGAAAATATGACACAACAGAGACATTACTAAGAACTGGACGTCCCTCCAAAATTGATGAAAAGACAAGGAGAGAACTGGTCAGGGAGGCTTCCAAGAGGCCTACAGCAACATTAAAGGAGCTGCAGGAATTTCTGGCAAGTACTGAAGGTGTGGTTCATGGGACAAGATCTCCTGTATTATTCATATGAATGGGCTATGGGGTAGGGTGGCAAGATGGAAGCCTTTTCTTACAAAGAAAAACATCCAAACCCGTCTGATGTTTGCAAAAACAAGTCTCCCAAAAGCATGTTGGAAAATGTGTTATGGTCTGATGAAACCAAGGTTGAACATTTTGATATATATATAAATATATATAAATAAATATGTTCATTTAAGGTATCACAGGACCTTAATGTTCCATCTTCACAAACACATTACTGGGTAAAAGTTGCAGACCACCTGAAAAACATTTTTAAACATTTGAGCAGAAAGTATTATATAGTTTGAGAAAAACTATACAGCACTGAAGTCAACATAAACAAACTAATTTGTTAACTAAAAGTTATTTTATGAGTTGCTGAGTACGGACTATACTGGATATATTTGCATCCGTCAAGGAAGCCATCTTTCAGTAACACACCTTCACCTCACTTCACTGTAGAGTGTGTGTGAAGGCATGGGCTAGGATTGGTTTGCGTCACACATAAACGCTTTGGGTTTTGCCCACAAATCCTCGCCCACATTGCAGCCGGGACACTCATAGTCAGATGTGATGAAAGGTGCCTTACTTGCCACCCTTCAAGACAGGCCAGTTCTTTCCGGAGCTCCTGACGTGATTCGTCGGTGCAGTGCCAGTCCACACCCAACCACTGACCTCCATCACACCATGAAGCCATTGATGGCCTCGCTCAGGGTTTCTCCCACAACATAGAGCTCTTAGAGTTTTAAGGGACAATCTTTTCCCGGCAGCGCCTGGCGTGTGATGCAACTGCTGATTATTGAACCATATGTGATGAGTAACACAAAATACCAACGCACACTATGCAATTCGGTAAAACGAGAGAATTGGTCAGAGTGTTTGAACACATTTGCCCGGCACTGTATATCGTACAAGGAATGAGTTCTCTGGATCAAAAGCAGTTTTCAACATGCTTTAGATACAGATTTCTGAATAAAGCTTTGCTGTACTATCCAACTGTCATGTCTTTTTACAAAACACACACACAAAGAAATATCTAACTATTAGCAGACACCTACAGTTTTCTCTCAGATCTTCATGTCAGATGTTGTCTTTTACTGCATTGGAAGCCAACACTCCTGTGAGGTTATTGCAGTTTTTAGATTAACCTTACACCTCACACATGAGCGTATCTGACCTGCATAACTCCTAATCCCCCCAAGTGGCAGAGGAAACGTAGTCAAGCCTGAAACAAGCTGACAACAGTCTGACATTTAACTACAATTATATGGTGTAATTTCCTGGTCACACACCGTTGACGGAGGTATGGAGACAGCGGTATACTGGAGTTCAGTTTTATTTCACCGGGACATTCAAACAGTGCGAAACTGATACAAGCATAGGGGCAGGGGGGTAGTTGTTCTTGAAAACGACCAGAATTTAGGTGAAAACCCAAATCTGTGCTGCTATTTTCAGTCTATTAATTAACACAGTCTAGATAGCGATCAGTTGATTAATTAATGGAGTGTATTATTATTGCACACATTAATAATCATTTGGCTCTGAGTGAACTCGAGGACAGAAGTTATTTTGCTGCAAATAGTTTAGTAATTACATCTGCGAGGGGAAAGCTCGTTATCTTAGCCGAGGGACCCAACGGCGAACGCTTTGAAATATGGGCTCCTCTTGAGCAAGGAGCGGATGCTGAAATACCGTGCTTGTAACACTGATAAACAACCATATGTAATTACATCTATTTGCATTTTTAAATAGTGCCATGAGAAATAAATTTGTTTGCAATAAAGCCGGGTTGCACCACACACTAACTGTCTAGACTGGATCTGTGAGAGCGGTCAAGAAAACTAAGTGGCAAGTATTTTCCTAACACAAGATATGTCACCAGACAGAAGCAGCTGAGCATTCCATTCCACTGAACGTGCCCTGATAAGGTATAGAATTATCAGTTGAAAATGACTGGAATTAAAACAAGTGTCAGAGAGAATGTCACACAGACAGATGTTCGGAAACAGGCTGAACGGGGAAGAAGAGTACACCTTGATGTTACAGGGATGCTACGGTGAAACAGGAAGAGAGACTGTGCTCCAGAAGGGATGCAATGGTGAAACAGGAAGAGAGACTGTGCTCCAGAAGGGATGCAATGGTGAAACAGGAAGAGAGACTGTGCTCCAGAAGGGATGCTACGGTGAAACAGGAAGAGAGACTGTGCTCCAGAAGGGATGCTACGGTGAAACAGGAAGAGAGACTGTGCTCCAGAAGGGATGCTACGGTGAAACAGGAAGAGAGACTGTGCTCCCGAAGGGATGCTACGGTGAAACAGGAAGAGAGACTGTGCTCCCGAAGGGATGCTACGGTGGACGACAGACAGAAGCATCTGCCCCTTAATCACTGCTGACAATTACACAGAATGATCCCAGCACCTCATATTTTTACAGCTGTTTTGGCCGTAACCTTCTCGGCACTAAGCTGAGGCTGGCTGGATGACTCGGTCTGGAAAGCAGATGGATGGTGGGGCTGACTAGCTCTGACACCAGATCCCTGGTCACCACGGATACACACAGGAAACTGAGAATCCCAGCTTAACCAGCGAGGAAGAGAAAATACACATAAATTAGATAGAAGCAAAATACACTAGTTTTAAATATGTCTTTTACTTGTCGACTGTTCTCTTTCCCTGGTTCTCAATCGCTTTCTATTCCGCTCTCTCCCTTCCTGTGCTCCAACGTCCAACAAAAACTGTACTAAGATCCACAGCATTATTCATTGTTATGCTAACACATTCTTGCACCACGCTAGTCTCCCGCTGTTGGCAGCATTAATCAACGGTGGGAGCGTGCGGCTGTTTGCGGTGCGAAGACGGTCGGCGACGGCCCGGTACAGGTGTGGATCTATCGGTGGGGCTCACCAGGAATGATGCATGGAGAGACTCACACACACACACACACCCCAAACACACACACACACACACACACCTACATACATACATACACACAGTGATGCATGGAGATACAAGTCAGACTGTGATCTGGGCGCTGTGCAGTCATTAATCAGCATCAGGTAGGGATGCAAAGGAAGCGTTTTCCAACAAAACACATTTATGTCTCGGACGGGAAAAAAGACCAAAGTTGCTTATGAGCAACAACAGAACCGGTTCCTGAGGGAAAAGAGCTGCACTATTCAATGTTGGTTTGTCAGCTGATCTCCCCTGTTGTTTGGGTAATTATGGGCACTCAATCAGTTCCCCCGAAATGTCCTACAAGCTACGAAGTTAACCCCCTAAAAAACTAATTTGCTGCGATTCTGCGTCTGTCCTTTGCGCCGAGATTTCTAACTTGGTGTGTGTATGCGTCTGTGTTTAGGGTTAGGAGTTCGGCTTACGGTAAGTTTTGACATAAAAGAAAGGTTACATAAATCAAAAAGTTAGGTTTAAAGTAAAGGTGAGGATTAGGGTTAAAATGAGTAAAGACCTTTTTAACTGCAATCAACTTTGGTTTTCCCGTTCGGACAGTGAAGTAAACAAGGACAACGTAACATGCTAATCTTTTATTTGAACAGTTTAAACCATTTTCAAGCCATTATTTTCTTTGTGCACCATAATATAAACATTTACATTAAACAACACTTCTGTGGGTCATCTAGCTTCAAGGTCAGAGGAGGCGCTGTCTTGATGTTTGTTCAAATTAAAGTGGTGACCTCAGAAGACCCTGGATGTACTGAGTGGCGCTTGTGGTGAAGAGAGGACCACAGCCAGCATCTGCACCAGCATCTGCACTACCCTGGTTCCTACGACTGTCCATCATTCTCAAGAGGCTTTCTCCAGTCGCCTCATTGCTCCTCTGTAATCAGCCTTCTCCTCGCCTCTTCAAGACCCACTCATCTCTTAAAGGTCCCCTCTGGTCTTAAGGATCCACTCCGCTTTTAAAGGTCCACTTTGCTCCGAAAGGTCCACACTGCTCACCAAGGGTCCACTTCACAAGTCACTCACAGTCTGAGGGTTTCCCTGGACCCCTACCAATTTGATCATAGCGGCTTTTCTTTAAGACTCTCAACAGTATTTATGCAGAGGTTCCTTCCCCAGCGGTCAAATGACCTGACAGACCAGCACCATGACAACGCTGCGCACAGGTCTAGATGCTAGGAGCTTTTAGAAGTACACGTGTGTTGGCAGCGGACGGATGTAATGTGAATGTGTAACAGACATTAATAACCCGTTTGTCATGGGGACTACGTGCTGTCCTGAAGACCTTGCATCTCCATGGTGCGTTGATGGAGTGGAACACTTCACAGGGCCGTATCGTTTTCCACAACAACGCAGAGTTGATCGCCCTTTTCAGAATGTGGCTACACTGATAAAAGAAAGGGCTTGGAAACTCCCAAAGGAGGGGCAACTGTCAGCTGTAACGCTACCGAGTGTATCTCTCAATACAGTAAACACAACTAAGCAAAAGACAGAAAACTGGGTGGAGTAAAACATGTCAAACTAAATTACAACATTCAGTCATAGCTGCTACGATCTACTCCCCCGGCATGTTTACAAAACGTATTCACTCAGTTGTTCAGTCTCCAGTCAGTGCTAAATCACACATAAAATTGGTCACCTGTGAGTATTACCAGGAATGGACTGAGCACGTGGAATGGAAACAGGGTTCAGATACAGTCCTGGAGCAGCTCAAAGTGGAATACAAGGAACAGTAGTTTCAGATTACATTTTAGTAATGCATCTCTTTAAGAAAATTCAAGAAAGACGATAAATAAGTTGCATAGTACAATATACAGCTCCGGAAAGAGACCTCTGCACCTTTTTCTTTCTTTCCAAAAAAGCTGAAAAGGAAGGTTTTGAGTGAGGAACAAAAGGGTTCAAATGAAGAGACCACTGCAAAATGAACGCTTCTGTTCCTCACTCAAATTTTCCTTTTTGACTTTGTGTGAAAAAAAAGAAAAAGGTTCAGTGGTCTCTTAATTTTTTCCAGAGCTGTGTGTGTAAAATACATTTTTCAAATTGATTTGTTTTTGCAGTGTTTTCTTTTTGCTTAGTGTATTTCCTATACCGCATTTAGAAATGACAGAAAAACCAAACTGTAAAGCTTTTGGTTTCTTGATATAAATAATTTTCAGTGGCATTGTGCATTGGTCATCTCTAGTGAAAAAATAAATCAGCCCATGCTGTGATAATGTCATATGTTAACTTGTCTTACGTCGTACCAACTATTACAGTATCAACAAACGGCCGACATATATTAACCCAACTGGAAATACTGATAATTGTAGCAAGCAAGAATTATGCCATTGTGTAATGATTAATTGGAATGACTTCTCATGATATGAAATTGTATTTCTTTTTAGGCATGTACTTGATTTTGTCTTATTTAATGTTTCTTCCTGTATCTAATGTAGACTAAATATTGACTAAATGTAGACTAAATATTGACTAAATGTAGACTAAATATCAATAAGATGTAAAATAGCTATAGACTAAATGTGTGCTAAATATCAGTCAGACATAAAATAAATATAAACTAAATGTAGGATAAATATCAATAAGGTGTCAAATAAATATAGGTAAATGTAGATATACGTAGCCTAAATGAACGCGAAATGTAGGCTAAATATGGATTATATTCACACTAAATACTGACTAAATGTAGACTAAATGTAGAAAAGTTTTGTCTGGATTAAGAGATACTGGATCTTACCCCCACTTTGCCAAGCTTAGCCAGAGACCTCCGGGAAGATCAGAGACTCAACTCATTGATGTCAAGAGTGGTGGTCTGATCTCTTCCCTCATCTCTCCTCTAGCCATCTCCTCTCTCTCCTCATGTCTTCTCTTTCTTCTCCCCACCTCCTCTTCCCATCTCATCTCTTCATTTCCACTCCTCTTCTCTCCTCTCCGTATCTCATCTCTGCTCTACATCTCCACTCTTCTTTCACCCCTTTCCACCTACTTTTCTCTTTCCATCTCTTCATCTCATCTCTCACCTTGCTTCCTGTCTTGTCCTGTTAATATGCTGTGTGTCCACTCTGCCAGATCTGAAACCAAAACATTATTTGTTATGTTCAGCTGAGTAATTATTTCCAACATCCTCTAACAGATCCCTAGCTTTGTGTGATTGTGT
>JACXGJ010018247.1:0-10389 GCA_016801105.1 Esox niger
GTGTCTCTGTCACCCCTTCACTGTGCTGAGTTAGTGTGTCTCTGTCACCCCTTCACTGTGCTGAGTTAGTGTGTCTCTGTCACCCCTTCACTGTGCTGAGTTAGTGTGTCTCTGTCACCCCTTCACTGTGCTGAGTTAGTGTGTCTCTGTCACCCCTTCACTGTGCTGAGTTAGTGTGTCTCTGTCACCCCTTCACTGTGCTGGGTTAGTGTGTCTCTGTCACCCTTCACTGTGGTGGGTTAGTGTGTCTCTGTCACCCTTCACTGTGGTGGGTTAGTGTGTCTCTGTCACCCCTCCCTGTGGTGAGTTAGTGAGTTGACAACGATATCAGTACCTCTTCTCCATCCACCTTTAATCCTGTGACCCTTTATCCTCAGTGAGTGAAACAGGCTAGTCCACATTCCCTAATGCCTCGCGGCTTCCTTACTGCACCCATTTGTGTTGCATCTGTAGAATCAAATGTATCTTATAAAACTCTTTACATCAGCAGTTGCCATAAAGTACTTATACAGATACCCAGCCTGAAACCCCAAAGAGCATGCAACAACACAAAACCGATGCACAGTGTTTAAGAAAAACTCCCAAGTAGGGTAGGAGCCTTGGAGGAAACCTTTAAAGGAACTGGAGAGTGCGGGTGGGCGTGTTCTCGGATGGCTGGGCCGGTCAAACTTGAACCATTTTAACACTGGAACCGCCAAATGCCTACAGGAATTGGCGTTTGTAATTAAAATGACTTTTCCTAAATAGGTACATATTACATTGTCAGAATTCTAAAGTCACAAACTATTTAGAGACTATTAACCTGTTTGTTTTTTTACCCTGGTTTCTGTCTTAATCGCACACACAGCCCACGGCACTTAGCGTTGGTACCCATATGGTATACAGGCGCTAATCAACACTCACTGAATGCATCACAACAATGGATGAATGCGCAATACTACCAGATGAGTGATAGTCTTGGTTGAATTTGAATGAACTTAGAAATGAAATACAAGATTTCCATGACCAACCATTTAATTAGGCAATTATTGAAACAATACAGACAATATAGGGTACTTGACAATTCAACTTATGTATCACCATTTTACTGGTAATCCATAGGAGATTCAGCTTCTTGTGTAGGCTAATTCATCAAATGAAAATCTAAAATGGAAATCTAAATATTTTTGAAGAACCGAAATAACAGAAATTCTTTACCAATTGCCAACTACCCATTGAAGGTATTACACGTTACTCTTTATCTTAGGACAAAATCACGTACACATCCTATCATCTCACTTTGAATTTTCTTTGCTTATTTAGCTGTAGATTAAGATGCTACAATGCATTTTGCTAAATAATTATTCACGACACAGCAACAATCACCAATTATCAATTCAGCAAACATATTACACGTTACTGTTTTTCATCAATACAAACGACAAATTACTTCTATATTTTGTTTCACTTCTATTTGCACTTCTGGTCAGATGTTCACTGCATTTTGTTATACTGTACTTGTTCAATGACAGTAAAGTTGAATATAGTCTAATCTAATGAATAGCAATGAAATATTAATGACTTCAGTGGATGAATGGGCGATAACCTCCTGATCAGCTCAGACACGCCCAGACACCCCTATGCATGTGATTAAAGTGTAATGATGAAGAATGATGATGAGGGCAGAAATTGTATATAATCTGAACTTGGTGAGCGACAATTCAGACACAAATGACAGCGTTTAGTTCACAATTGCAAACCGAACCCGACGATTTGACACCCTGACTGCATTGCAGATGCTGCAAGATTTAGATGAGATGAAGTCCGATATAAATAGAAACTCTAAATCAGTGTGTCAGATGTCGGGTCTTCATCTGATTCTGATAATGAGCTGAAACTTCCAATGGCTGCTCGCATAAAAAAAAGAAACCAACCAAAAGCGACAGCACACTCCGAGACACTACTGTAAGTTATCCTTTGATCACCCTTTTCATCTGCTAATCGAATTAATATTTATGTTATTCATGTGTCACGGTGTGGTACGCAAGGAGCCCAAGGTGCAGGATGAACCCAAGGTGCAAGGGTTTACTAAGCTGAAAAGTGAAATGCGTAACACAATGAAGGCCGAAAAGGCTAGAACTGTTAAAGGCGCACTAGGCAAGAAAAACAACGAACACACAAGAACAAACAGTAGACGGTACTCCACAAAGAAACCGACAAAAGCAAGGCCAGTTTTCGTCTCTAGTAGTGAGGATCCGGTGTGCGTAGCAATGGGAAGTCTGGGGTGATGTGATGAGGGACAAGTACGTATTTGTGGAGAGTCCGGGGTGTTCCGTGAATGCGGTGCCAGCAGCAGGAAGAATGGGTGTTGGTTGCGGCTGATGGGCCGGCGACAGGAAGCAATGCAGTCAAGCTTCCCTGGATGGAGGAGGGGCCGCGACTGTGTAGGCTACATCCTTTTACTCTGCTAATTGAAATTACTAATACAATGAATTGAATAGTGCACCACAATATATCCTTTGATCGTCGCGAAATGGTGGATAATGTCGGTTATTTTACCTTGTACATCGTCAATATAAGCGATCAACAACATTTTTATGGATTTCTTTTGAATAATTTAAGTGTTGTGTAATTTTAATTTTGTACATTTGTAGGGCCTAATAAATGAAAATACAATAGCCTGTGTTCTTAGAAATAATAATTATTGTATGTAATATTTTATTGGGTTTATTTTTTGTATAATAAGACCTTCAATACAAATACATTATTGTGTTTTTTCTAATTCATTAACCATTTAAAACAAACATTCTGAAATCCCTAACAGTTTAGACTATTCTATGGTTTGACACCCCAGTAGATGTAATTCATATTATTTGTAGACTATTGTATAGTTTGATCCAGTAGATGTAATTCATTATTTTGTAGATTATTCTACATAGTTTGACGACCCAGTGGATGTAATCCATTATGTGGTCCAAGACTCAGGTTCTTCTAAAGCAGTGTTTCTGGAGGCACCCAGCCTTGCATGTTTTAGATCTCTCTCTGCCCAAACATACCTGTAATAGCTCATGAAGAACTCGATAAAATGTTGTTTCGAAAAACCGGCACACTCTTTTCATACCTGACGGCCCTTCAACCAGTCGCATTTGTTGGCAAGTAAAATATCCTATAAAAATCGTTTTTGCATCTAATATAACAATCCCTCCCACTCCAGATCAGAAAAGTCACCGCTGGCCAGATGTACGAGATGCTGCTGACCTTCGACGATGTAATCGACCCCAGCGTGATGGATGATGTCATGAACTTGCTGAGCGACACCAACTGGTCAGTGAAATCAGTGAGATTTCACACTCCCAACTGTCAATACACCAATGTTGGAAACGTTCTATGGTCAACACTTATACCGCTTTTTTTGAGATGTGTGATAAATTGTGCAACTTGTTGTAGGTCTCTCAGTACACTGCTGTAAGGCCACACATTTGAAAAGGAAAAGGGCTGACTTCAAATGGTCTTTTGTCCCCTGCAAGTTGTTGCTTACTAACCTCCTAAAGACTGTTTCTAAAAATGTAGGCTGCTACCTTTTATGAACAGGTTATTGTGGTAATTTAGCATTTCGCTGTTAGTGCTGTTTGTCTGAAGTGGTCTTCCTGATGTTTCTTTGTCATCGCTATTTTGAGGTTCGCTGGTTGTTGATCTAACATCTTGTCAACTCTTTCCCGTCATTTGGTTACAGGGTTGGCGACATTGCCACAGTGAGGACTAACAGAAACCAGCTCTGTGATTGGCTAGGAGTACCGAAGCCCCAGCTAATTGCTAAGGTAGCGGCTTGAGAAAGGCCAATCGACAGAATCACACGATGTGTGGATGAATAAATAAATGGCAAATGTGAATAAGTTCTAGATCGGTCTGTTATGAATACAATTATTTTGGCTCAATGCCTTCATGCAGGTGGAGTTGAAATATTGCAGCCAATTGGCATCAGGGTTGCCATCAGAAAAGAGCTTTCTGTTTGTCATTAAGATTGAATATCTTTTATTGGAACCAGATGCTAGCCTTTTTTCCTACTGCCAAACATTGATTTACTTCACTGCATAATTTGTCGAAAAGGAGGTCTGCTCTGAAAAGAGCAGATTTCAAAGATACGGCATTCAGCTATTTTCACAATAAGTATTTGATTACGTTTCTCTTAACAAAAGTTATCTACATTTAGCTCCTTGACACATCTCATTAACTTAAAAATTCTGTTAATAATCTCCTTTTTGATCCTTTCTGTCTCTTTCTCAGTTTCAAATTTAAGGGATTTATTAGCATGGAAAGCATTTGTTTACATTGCCAAAGCAAGTGGAAAATTGGAACGATAACATAATGTAAAAGCATGATTAATTCTAAGTAAACATTGCAGACACAAACGTTCCAAAAGGAAATAGGCACTTCAATTTTTTTTTGCTATGTACAGTGTTGTAATGATTTATAAATAGTTCAAGTTTGTCTGTCATCTTCCATAGGGTTCTGTCTCATAGGCCAGTGCGCTTCTCAGCAAGAAAAAACCCAACAGCCCAAGATCCTTCATGAGAGCATTCTGTGTGACCCAAGTAAAGCAACATTTCTAAAAGATGGCCAAGCCTTGTGTTATATTCCAAGAGCTACAAATACTTCTGCTCTTTGCATTGTTAATAGTATACCCACACAGTCAATGAAATTGGATTTTTGGGATTCAGTGTTCCTTCATCTGTTCAGCTGATTTTCTGGAATATATATGAATGATGTCACGACCTGTGAATAAACAATGCAGAACACTACTGATAACCCGTCTTTCAATTTTGTCCCGGAGCCTGGAAGGAATGGGAAGGGGTGTGGGAAAGGAATGGAAGGATACGGGAGCAAGACTGTAGGCAGGAGAAGAGTCACTGTCTTTCAGCAGCCTTGCATTTCTGAGATAGTCGGGTGAGAGGGAATTTGTCTGTCAGCACATTTGATAGCGAGGATCTCTGCTCCGCGTAAGCCCCTCCCCCCCATTGACACAACCCCCACCCCCCCAGTCCCCGTCTCCTGCCGTCTCTCAGACGTGCTACACATTCCATAGTGGAGCAGCCATAATTCCCAGAATACCCAGTAAATCTATATGTTATGTCACCCAAGGTGAGCGTCCACAGCTGTAGTCATTTAGGAGATTTCAACTGACCGTGACTTTGAGGAGAATGTGTTTCGGCAGCGGAGGCTACTGAAGAAGCTACCTATTGTGGCGCAAGCTGGCGTTTGTTGCGTCTTCGGAAGATGTCTGCAGACGACGCAACTAAATGTCTTGACAAAACAACGTTTGTATCAACGGGTATTAGCCACATCATAGCTTAGCATCTGATTTTTAAATTTGAAGTAAATGTGTACATTTTTTATGTCTGAATTTAAAATGAGAACAGACTTGTGTTGTTACGCTCACTTGTACAGTGGTCTTGCAAGGGGAGAATAAAAAACACATTCTTTGTCATAGATGTTAAAGTTTTCTTTGGGCCCCATTGATTTTGAAGAGTCCATCCTGTTTCCATTCCTCTTCATGACAGCGTAATCATTAACCACTGAGATGTTTACCCGCAGACAGCCACTAACTGCAGTAGTAATTTGTCTGTAGTTGTTAGTTTGGGTCCAATGCCTGTTTGTCCTGGTTAATTACATCCTTTCTGCTTGACCTGAACAGTTCAAGGGTTATAGGGCTGTGAACTGTGACCTCCCTGACTCTCCTTTGTGTAGCGGCAGGCGGGAGCTATTGGGCGGGTGCTAGGTAACAGAGATATGAGCTCTCAATATGAACAGTGCAGAATAACTGTCAGCTGTTTCCTATTTAGAATTTCTTGTGTGTGTTCGATCGCGTGCGAGTGTATGTCAAGGATAGTCAAAAAGGGAAAAATTGTTATGGTGGTGGGTATGTTTTGCCCATCCATAGTAGAAAACAATTTTTAGCTTAGAGGTTAGGGTGAAAGTAACCATTGGGGTTGGGTGAAACTGGATTCGGAATGGGAATAATTGGTCAGGAGGACAGTAAAACCGGCATCCTTGTTAAACCATTAGGGCTTAGTGGTGTGTGGTGTGGTGCAGTGTGTTGTGACAACAGTTAGACTGAGGACAAGTGTTAGTGACAGCTGACCACTCAGCTGGAGAGAGAAAGGCTGAGCCAGAAGAAACTAGTTGTTGTATGGAAAGTTCACGTGCACACACAGGTAGGCATCCATGTACACGTGCATGGAACGCCATATTAAAGGACATCGGATGCTCGGTCAGCGTTTTTTAGCTAGTTCCTGGGCAATAACTTGTTATTGTGTTTAATCAACAAACACTGCTGTTGGTCAGCTGAATTTGAATGAGCTTACAAACAGATATTTTCTCGAGATTACTCAAAACCCATTGTTATCAAATTTCCCAGGATGCTGTGCTGCAAGTAGAATTTTTGGTTGATTAATCTAAAATAAAGTTTCTTAACAAATCCAATCAGTTAGTAGATTTATTGCACCAAACTTTGCCTCATTAAGGCTTACTGAACATAGCCTCACTAAGACTTACTGAACATAGCCTCACTAAGATTTACTGAACTTAGCCTCACTAAGACTTACTGAACATAGCCTCAACAAGACTTACTGAACATAGCCTCACTAAGACTTACTGAACATAGCCTCACTAAGATTTACTGAACTTAGCCTCACTAAGACTTACTGAACATAGCCTCACTAAGACTTACTGAACATAGCCTCACTAAGATTTACTGAACTTAGCCTCACTAAGACTTACTGAACATAGCCTCACTAAGACTTACTGAACTTAGCCTCACTAATACTTACTGAACATAGCCTCACTAAGACTTACTGAACTTAGACTCACTAAGACTTACTGAACATAGCCTCACTGAGTCTTACTTAACTTAGCCTCACTAATCTCTAACTTTACATTCCTAATGCAGGTTGCCAATTCTTTTGACATGTATTTGCATATCTTCACTCTCTCTAAATTAGCAGAAATCAACATCTCTTTGCGAGGGAGCGTAGTGTAACTTGCAAGCTTGGTAACTAGTGGTTACATTTCTCAATACCTTAACAGATTTTCTTCAAACACAATCATCAGGGACGCTTTGTTATTGTTTCAACTGCCCTTTTCATGTAGGTATAGGAAAATGTGTTAAAATTAGGATGATGTGTGAGTGGATTGTCCCGAGAGTCTGTGTTTGTCATATGACTGAAGGTTGTGGGCAGTGTGCTATGCAGGGAGGGGTCAGGGCAGTGAGTGCCTGAATTCCGACAATACAGTCCTGACTTGGTTTCCATTTGAGAAAGCAAGTGTCCCTGTGGAACTCACTGAGTGAGTACTGTACTTTGGGCAGGTCTTACCCTGACTGGGTTCCAAAGGGATTATCTCACGCACAAGTTCCTGATGCTAAGACTGTTTCCCAAACAGCATTCTGTTCCTTACAGAGTGAGGGGTTACTGAGACTGATACCAAACAGCTGTTCGGTGTGTTTGGAATTTCGGCACTTGGCTGCATGGGAATGGAAAAGCATTATAACCAAAACAATCTATTTGGCAGAATAAGTCAAACTAATGAAAACATGAAATGAAATGACAGCGAAAGGAAATCGATCGGTTTTCGGAAACAACAGCAATAGAATGTTTCGGCTACGATTTGCTCCTGTTGACCCCTTCATGTTTTCCACATCATTCATTTTTAGGATTCGCTTTTATCCAATGCAGCTCCGAGTTAATGCGTTTATTTTGGCATGGCTAGGTGGGACTACCACACAACCCAGTAGTAGTAAATAAAGTAGTTATAAGCAAAATCTATGCTAGAAGGAAACGGCATGTGGTATTGTGTGTAGACTTGACTAGGATAAAAACCAATGTAATAAAAAACATGTATAAGGCTGTAATGGGAAACGTTAAGGGGTCTGAATACTTTCTGAATGTACTTAAAATTAAAGATATTGGACAGACACACCGTCATCATCATCATCCTTCTACTCCCACCATCATTATCCTTCAACTCACACCATCCTCAGCCTCATTCACCCATCTCTGTCAGTCCCTTTGCGCTCCTTTTTCACCCCTCTGAGTCAATCTGTCACCCCCGTCCCACAGCTAATGGCTAACATCCGCTCCTGCATCGTCAACTTCCTACCCATTCATCGTCCCAGCCTTAAATCCACTCATCTGTGCCTCCGTAACCCTTTCAATCGCACCATCTATCACTCTTCCCGCCATTGCTGACAATCGTCATTGACGGTCGTAAAGCCCTGAAGATGTGTCAGACCCCACAATGCACCACCGACTCGTCGTGTCCCCTGATGGCTAAGGCCCTCCCCTGACCCCCATTTTCCTGGAGATTATTACTCCCGCCTCGCACCGACGACGCTAAAGTCTGTATTTATGCTGTTGTATCCAGGTTACGCTTTCTTACGACAGTTGTGAACTCGGGCCAAGTGCCACCTGAGGTCAATCGGGTTGCTATGACGACGTCTGACAGCAAGAGACCGCTCATTGTACCACGAGACCTCTAGACCCCAACCCCAAATCCTAAATCTGACACCTAGTGAAGGAGTCTGTGAAAGCGGCGCTCTCTCCATTAGCTACGTGGTTCTTCATTACAAAGGCAGACGACGGGAGTATTGTCATGGTGATTGATGATGGGATGTATGGATCTCACGCAAACGCATGCATTCAAAACCCCATTATGAGGATGTAGATCTTTTGTTGCGATGTTATCTTTTGTGGATTGACTTGAATACTTATGGTTCAGTTTTACCTCTGTATATCGCCCTAGGTCATTGTGATGAAGACATTGAAGGGGAATGTTTGAGAAAGAGTGCAACAGAGCAGCAGAAGAAAAGAGATAATGACTGAGCTGGCAAGTTGGATGGAGTGAATATATGAAACTGGACCACTCTTTATGCACACACCTGAAAAGGATGTAATACACTAATTCCGGTGTATTTTCATGACCAGGGTACTGGATGTCATCTGAAGTGGTGGACAGTTGCATTCGTGGTCTGTTGAACTACTGCGCTGGGCAGCAGGTTGCTAGTTTGAGTCCCTGATTTGTTGATGAATCAGTAAAATGTTTCCAATAACATAACAGCAAAGGTCAAAATCGCTTCATGTGGCCTTGAGCAAGGCATTTAACTCCAATATCTGCCTTAAGCTGCTCTGGATACGATAAATGTAAAATGAGTAAGGACTCCCATCGCGACAGACACCCCGTCTGAAGGCGGGAGGGGCCTCCAGGCCCAGAGAACGTCTCTTCCCCGCATGGTATCGTCATGAGAAAGTCATTGCCCCCCGTTGACGGGGCTCGCACCGTTGCCATGGGGTCAGCCGTTGCCTAGGTGGGGCTCCGATATATTCTTATAAGTGAAGGATGGGTCTGGGTGTTGCTGATTAAGGTTGCGGAGGAGGAATGGCGCTAGGGTGTGGGTACATAAAAGAGCCATTTGTGGCGTGTTGGTGCGCCTGATGTCTTCCTCTTGTGGCAGCTAAGCACAGTTCTATTATTGGGAGAAACGGACCAGGGGCCCCATAGGGGCCGCGGGTTCACAGGCACAACTCTATAGAGCAGCCGAGACTTAGGGCCCCCCCCCCATGGACCCCTCTTCTCCTTGTTTTTCTGTCAGAGTTTGCAGAATGGACCCTTCCCTCCAAACCTTTTGGGATCTTACCATTTCTGTTGACCCGGGGCCAAAGTCATTTGCTGTTATGAAGAGTTGGAAAGGGGGAGGTGCCGCTGGATCCATGGTGTTGAATAGAAAGGCATACTTTGGGAATACTAAGAAAGCCATGAGCGTCAGTTAACATTAGTGGCCTTAACCTACAGTCAAACCATTTTGAATGTTTCAGTTCAGGAATTTGAACCTTGTGTCAACGGCAGCATAACCCCAATGACATCCGTCGCACACACACAGTACCTGTCAGCCAGATTAAAGCCAGAGGAAGCATTATCTTCTGGAGTCTGATTCTCGGAGACCAACCCACACGCTTGCCAGTATGCGCGCGCGCACGCACACACACACACACACACACACACACACACCTTTGGCCCATTCCATAGTTGAGACGTGGACCAGACCTACAATCCCTAATTCTTTGATACCTGATATCTAGACAGGACCATGTGTTGGGGCCCCAACTACTTTCAGTAGGATAACTCCCCCCTGCATTGAGGTGTATGGGGGGCGAGGAGAGTTACAGACTGTTTCATCACCACAGACTTTTCAAGTCCCCTCAAGGATTAGGGAGGCGCCTCGGCTCTTTGCCTCGCCCACATCATACCTGATGCTGACAAACAGATAAGATCAGGACAATGTCAGGACAAAGTATGAATGTAAGGAGGGTTTAAACAGGGCTTCTTTCTCTTTCGGATTTTCTGTCTGGCTTTTTTTTT
>JACXGJ010018248.1:0-10400 GCA_016801105.1 Esox niger
AATTTCTCATTCGTATTGAATTAACATGGCTGTGACTTTACGGTAACTTGTTTACAGTGGCTATCGTTCAGTCAGTGTCGAGGACTTCTCAGAAAGGATCATGCTTTGCTAATATAATGTTTTGTCTTAATGGAACTCAGAATATTCCTCTTACATTTACAAATCTGAATGCCATCACAGCTACAAAAAACTTGCAATTACTGTTTGAAATAGCCTACTTTGGTTGGTTTTAAATCATACAAATGTATGTATGCACTGTTACCAGCTGATTTAGAAGCTTCAACTAAGATGGTGCGACTAGAGGGATATTGTCTGTCCTTTCCATAGTGTTGTCACTGTGTTAAGTGGACTTCTATATTTTCATGTTTTAATTGGTGACATAAGCAATCGTTTTAACAATTAAACAGTACCTTGGCCTATCGACTGTGAAATGTATTGATGATGTGGTTTGCATTGTAAGTCCTGAAATGTAGAGGGTGCTGGTCAGCTGGTGAACACTGTCCCATAAGAATAATACCATATACCACTTGTGTGGAGAAATGTAAGCTACAGAGGTTTTCCACCATCACCTGCTTATATTGATTGCACGGTTAAAGTTATAATAAATGATTTAAACATCAACAAAATGTTACATGTAAGCCTGTATACAAAATCTGAATTTCACATTTGTTTCTCCCTAAGGAGTTTAATTAAGATTGAACAAATAAACATAATTATACAACAGCTCTTCAAAACTTTGCAGTGGAATAAGTCCCTGCACCCGTGTTTCATTGGTAATTCCATGTCCTATAAGAGTCAGATAGGTCAGGGTCTAGTTAAGGAACATGAGCTGAAGATATTTGTCTGCTCTGCCGATTGTATGGGTTGAGCTGATTTACCACAATTAAAAAGGCACAGATTTGTCTTGATAACTAATCTGCCATTGTGTAAATGTCTACATACCATTTTGTACCTGTCAGTGGAAACCACCATTTTTACCGATGTTATAGTAGTCAGCTGACATAAAAGCTCATGACATTAGTGTAGTAGATTATGTACTGGCACAGTGAGCTACATCATACTGACAAATGCATATGGCATCCTATTTGACTTGTTTATCCAGACAAATTAAGTTACAGAGTATTTGGTGTATACAAACTGATGTCTAACCTTCCCTACTGGCTTCGTGGTAAATGAAAATTGCTCGGTTTTTCAAGGACTACTGTCTTTGCAGTAATATAAAGGCATATCTGTGTTCATTTTTTTTATTGAGTGTCTATTTTGGTCCACTCTGGAGTATTTACATTTACACCCAGCCGATTACATTTACTTTACTGCCCCAACAGGCCAATAGTAACTATTAATTCAGCCGGGTAAAGCACCCTCCATCCCACCGTCATTTGCTTCTAAAATGCCCAAGGCTTACAACAAATAATGGGTCCTTGTTGCACCTAAAGCACAAGTTTGGTAGCTTTGCCGTATCTTACAGAAAAGTGTTCTGTTAGAATAAACTTATTCAAGAACATGTGATAGACTAATGTAATGGCTAGGAGGATACAATTGTCAATAACCTGTAATACTAAATACATATTATGTTACCATGTTAATGAGAGACCAATGCATTTTGAGTCTTCGTGTCAAGGTGCGGTAGAAAGAAACATAAAAAAAACACTTTATCTGTACTATATTACATCATGCTTGTTTTAAGCATATTTGTCTCTACATGCTAGATGTATAAATACAGTGTTTAGTGTATGTACAGAAAGGTGACCTAGGTAAGAGAGAAGATCTGAGGTGGTAATTGGTGTGAGGACTAGGGGTCTGGACCCTTCTCATCAAAGCTCAAGCATATCACAGCCTGGTCTCAGCTCCTTCCAGGAGGCACACAGGAGAAATGTGGAGTGTGTGGGCGAGTCTGATCCGCAATTAACACTGGTTGTCAGAAAGAGAATGCTGGCGTTTACACCATGCCTGTGAATCAGTGAGCGAAACACTTTCTTTTTCCCCTCCCAGGAATTTCATTTTCTCAAGGAGGAGAAAGCAGCAGGAAGCTTTGAAGGCTGAAGGACGAGACAGACAGGAGTTGGATATTCTTAGTCCAGTAAAGAGGATATCACTACTTTGATAGTTGGGTGAGCATCTCCCACATACAACAAAACATTGTTTACCTGTTTATTTATTGAATTTGTTTAGGATAGCCACTTCATATACTATTTGATATACTTATTTTATATACTGTATGCCATGTGTCTCCATTAATTTTGTTTTGTTCCTTTGGTTATTACCGTTATTTAAATTGGTTAAATTGGGTAAATTGTTTAAAGCCATTTCATTTCATGAGTGTACATATATTTTGTAGTGTTTACCATGTTTCAACATTGTGCTGTGGGCTTCACACTTCCCCTACTGTACCCTTGAGAGCTGCTCTGGTGTCAAATGCTCTTGTCTCACCAGGCTCAGTCAGAAAGAGAATTACAAAGCTGTTTATGACAAGACTGATTAACTGTTTGTTTACTGGAGAAAAACTGGTTTGCTTGTGATAGATTTGTGAAATAGCATTGTAAAAACCTCTTCAGACTCAAACTCAACAATCAGTTAAGGTCAGGCAATTATTTTCTTCTTTCAACCCAATGACTTGCAAATGAGTTGTTTCTCTGTAATATTCACTAGTGTGATTGGGATCCAATGTGGCAAGTCCTCTCTTTTTCTCAAAGTTAGGTGTGAGGGCACTTTGGCAATTACGTTCCAGATATTTCTCAGTTCAACACAAGAGGAAACTCTATGCTTCTTCTCTAAGTCCACTTTGCCTTTGTGTTTTGTTACAAAGCTCTTAGCGCATGCTCTCTGCAACATGATGCATTGTTTATTGGAGCTCCATCATCGAACTGAACATTTCAGCATTCTCCTGTGAGACCTGGAGACAGGATGCAGAATCTTGAGCCCAGCAGATAATGTTTTAGCCCTTAGTTTTCTTGTGTATTTACTAGACTATATAAGAAAGCTTCCTGAGTACCTAATAAATAAAAGGGATATATATAAAGTTTGGCCCTCGAAAGGCCAAACAATGAATATGGATAGATTTTTAAATTTTTTTAGTTGCTACCAGCTTGGATTTACATTTCTATCTCGTGTCATTTCTGGATTGACTATGCATGTAAATCAGATTAATTTACAGGGTCCATTCTAGCAGGGTCACCCAACCCACTCAACCAGAGCTGTGCTCTAAACCTAAAAACCTCTGACTGCCTCTTGTCTCACCACCAGACCACAGAGCCTCACCTTTGATGCTAAATAGTTTAATTTACTCCAGGATACAAGCCTGTGACATGTTTGACAAACACGCAAAATCATAATTTAAAAAGTGTATCAAAATATTGGCTCCTTGCCTTTCTCCTCCAATCTCACAAACGTGAGTCTGTGTTATTGTGTAAATACATTTCTGTGGAGTGTGCCAACTCAAAACATCTATCCGGTTGTAAGGCAGCACAGTTGTAACTTTATTGGGCAGGTCCTTAATGTGCTGTAATGATGACTTCCAAACTGTTAGTGTGGGATTAGTTGCCAAAACTGGCACTAATACAGCACATATCTCCTTTTATAATAATAATATAATAATACATCTTACTTTCCTACAAGGGTGTGTGGTTACAAAGTTAATATATTTTTTATATATAGAATCATATTCAAACACTTACAATGCAAAGCTCCTTTTTTGAAATATATAATTTGAGATGAAAATTATTTTAAAGGCAAACATTGTTAAATTATATACTAGTGTACAGCAGTTTGACCAAGAGTTAATGCAATCTTGGAAAAGCAAATGTAAAAAGCTTCCTTTTTTCCTATTTGGCAAATTTATGTCACTAACAATGTACACAAAGACTCTTTATTGAAAATCTGCCCAATATAATTCTGTCCTAAATATCAATATCCTAAACTATAGTGGCTTTATAAACCTCTGATATCCTGAGCCAGTGTCGCTAACACAGAAGCGTGAGTGAACCACTCACTAATGCACTATTTGTCTAAGGGAGCGGCTGACCTTTCAACTGTCCTGCCCTTGGCTTTGACCTTTGGTAGTAAGCCACTCCATAAGGCCCACTCAGCACATGTGCTGCTGAGTAGGGCAGAGCGGCTTAAGGATCGACAGCCTCTTACAGTCTTCTTTGACCTTCCCTTGCGAGCCCTCAGTCAGGCAGAGGTGTCCTTACCCGCTCAGCTCTCTCTGGCCACCCTGGAAAATCAGCAGTAAGATCCTGAACCCAAGCGTCTGCCTCAATCTGCAGTTAATCCTCTTTCACGACTGTCATCCCTATCCCTCTCTACCCCTCCACTTTTTACATGTCCATCACAGGGTTAATAGTGCGAGTCAACTTTTTTGCACTTAAAAATGTGTTCGCTTTTGGTTTACATAGTAACACAATGTAAACCAAAGTGAACACATGGTAGAAATGTAATATAATATTGTGGGGTTAAGTTATCAGTGTTCAGAATACTCTCTCTCTCTCTCTCTCTCTCTCTCTCTCTATATATATATATATATATATATATATATATATATATATATATATATATATATATATATATATATATATATATATTATTATTAGCTGCTTTAACCGAACTAACTTATCATAAAGTGACCAGATGTTACATTACATGATAACAGCTGTCGCGCTATACTTCATTGATTTGGACAAATAGAGCTCTCATATTTTCTTGGTTTAGTAATGGTCTATCAAATTGCCCTTTAAGGCTACGCTACAGCAGACGTCTTATTCTCCAATGCCAAATTGACACAGATCATGTTTTGATTCGATATGTAAATCCAGAGCTCTGCTTTTACAAAGCATTTTGTTGTAATGGCGTATGTGAAGTTGAACAGGGCTGATTTGATGTTGAGTCATGTTGGATAAACAGGGCACTCCTATCTTTAGATGGTTTTATTTCTGAGTGTATTTCTGACAGGCTCTAGAGATGGACACAAAGCCAGTTCACTGCCACTATGTCCTTCCTATGGATGGTACTCATGATAAACAATCCAGGCACAACAACAAATTATTGGGCATGTGTCATTTGAATGTCTAGAGTTCTAAAAGCTACCTTACTTATTTTCATTAGGGCAGCATTCATTCTTTCACATTTTACTCAGCTCTCCCAAGTCATGTTACTTCATTTGCACTGACGACGGACAGTAGATATAAATGAAGAGGGAGAAGTAGTAGATGCCTGCTAGCTGCCGTGTGGTTTCTGAGGTCAGGCTGTGAAAGCTTCTGCTATGTGGTGGTGCAGAGGTGAAGGCCTTTAACAGTCACTCTGCACCTGTGGGACATTACCCTCATTCTACAATATTTGTGTCACTATTCATATGTTAGTGGAACCAGAAACAGTTGTTAACCAGTTGAGCCTTATGCTACTGTGTACTTGTGAATGTCTATTCTGTGGTTCATTCGTTTTTTGTTCTTTATGTAATGGAAGGTGTTAGGAGCTGCACAAGATGTTGTTGAAAATGTGTTGCATACTAAAAGCAGACACTGCAGGACAAAAGGAGGTGCTTAATAGTTTTTCCAGCTCTATTGAAATAATTACATTTTCATATGTCACACTTTTTGTATACATTTTCTCAGGAAGTTAAGGTGGACATAACTTGCTTTGTTATACTTTGACTGAACTTCTATGAGGCATTGATACAGCAAAAATTAAAGGAATACATTATGATCAAGTTTTCCAGTATAAAAGATTTCCTGATAACGTAATATGTTTCTCTGAATTATATTTAAGACAAATGTGCTTTATCTTACATTAAAAGGTGTGTTTTTTCCTTTTAATGTTTTTTGTGAGGATATAATACTAGATATGAACAGTATGCATGGATGAGCAGCATGTAATATGTCAAATATATCCTTAAATCATCTCCTCCCTTCATTGTTAGTCATGTTAACTCATCCCCATGTTTTAGAATAAGGTTTTTTGGGGTCAATAGTGTGAAGACTTGATCAATAATTAATAAAATTATTTTTACAAAACTAATGGATTTTATCCCAAAAAGAAGAGGGGCTTTTTTGAATGTTGGAAACTCGTTTTTGATTAAAAAAAAAGATTTGATGTTACACAACAGGGTGGGGATGAGGTTGCTTAGCTATAGAACTAGCTTACGTAACTTAAGTAATAATTGATTTAATTGACCCTTGTAATGGGAACATCAGGCCTCATGTACCTGGAAACGGATTGAGAAGGCCAGACGTTATCAATTAATGGTAGGAAATTGGAAGAACGTGCTCTCATCCACAATAGTCAAGTCTCATTGAGGATACTCATATGTCTCTTATCACAAAATAGTTTCGAAAACTGCCACAACACCTTGAGATCAGCTTTTGTTTTTTTTCAAATGAGAATATTATGCGCCCGCTGAAAAACAATATTTTACCTGTTGTTTGGTTACAAAAAAATGTACTTAATTGGTTTAACCACTTATTTTGGTATCTACCCTATTTGCTCGATGATGCTCAACTGAGCAGGAGAAGGACCGTTTCACTTCACACTGGCATGTTCACACTCTTTACGTCCTGTCCTATTGCCAAACGTTTCCATCTCTGCTGAGAGGGCTATATTTAAGAAGATCGGTCAGTGTTTTTTTTTCAAGCTGAGCAGGGAATACACATTATATGTCTATGTTTAATCCTTAGGGACAGTAAATATAGAATGGTCATATCACTTTTACTGATCTCTCAGTCTTTAAAGCACTGGCAGCATCTAACAGGGAAAAATATTACACCACTTGTAGTAAAACCAATTGAGTATTCTCAACCACTCTCTGGGAGCAGTAATACAGCATAGAGGTAGTTTCAGCATTATCACATTTACATATGTTTGTACAATAAAAACAAATGTAATGTTTCACTGAATGGATCAATAAAATATAAAGGAAATATTGTCTTTTTCCAGGGATGTTACATCCTGCATTATTTAGAAAAGATTTAGATAAATTCCAACCACATTCATTGATGAAGGTGTCCCAATAAACAAAAAAATCACTCCCAAAATGTTTAGTTTGAAGCCATTTGTGCAGTTACAATGAACAGAAATGTTATTCCATGAGCAGAGTTTGTATAGCTCTGCCATCACATAACGTTAAAAGAATTTGAATCAAGTGCATCAAATCAGGTGTTAATGATTAAAAAAGCATAATACATTTGTAGGGTCCAGCCTTATGTAAAGATTAGAAACCTGCTTTGGTTTGGTCACACTGTAACCATATGTTTGTGTGGTAACTCATCATGCCAAGATCAAAAGACCAAAGGTAACTGAGGCCCTTAAAATATACAACCCTGTTTCCAAAAAAGTTGGGACGCTGTGTAAAATGCTAATAAAAACAACATGCAATGATGTGCAAATCATTTATCCCTATATTGAATTGAAGATAGTACAAACACGACATACGGATACTGAGACATTTTATTGTTTTTGGAAAAATACATGCCCAATTTAAATGTTACGCTAGTAACACACATTCCTAAGAAGTTGGGACAGGGGCATGTTTACCACTGTGTTGCGTCACCTATTCTTTTAACAATACTCTGGAAGTGTTTTGGAACTGAGGAGACCTCAGTCCCGGAGGATGCAGCATCCATGATTTCCAAAAATATTTGTCTGTGAAAACAAGATTGTTTTTTACTTCGCCACAGTCCATCTTTAATGAGCTTAGGCCCAGAGAATGCGGCAACGTTTCTGGATCTTGTTGCCGGTCCACGTAAGCAGAGCCAAGAAGAGCCAATGTCTCTTACTGAGTGACTGACTGACTGACTGAGTACCCCTTGTTAAATTGTGTTGTGGTTAGATAAGCGGACCTGTAAACTATAGTTCCCGCGTTTGTATCTCCGCACATGCAAAGCGAAGTACGTATTATGAATTATTCCGTCTAGACGAATAGTTTGCTGGCTAAAACCTTCAGTAGATACATTATAATAAGCCAGAAATAAAACATATTACAGTTCTATTGGGACTGTTTCTGCTGGATTTTCGAAGTATGCATCCACACATGCATTTTGGGTCAGGACAGACAAACACATTTGCTGGCTACAACATACAGTCGTTACATTATATTAAGCCTTAACTAGAACTGTATACGGTTATATTGCGACTGTTTCTGGCATGGAAAAGTTCATCTTCAGTCTCACTAGCAATTGCTCAATTCTTAAGATTGTTCCTAGGAAGATAGTAGATACTAGTAAGCCCTTTACTGGCTAATATGCTGTTAAAACAGCCAGTGGCAAAAGCCATACAGTTCATGGTTGCAATGGTGGAGGTAAACTTGATAAGAAACGTTAGTCTGTTTAACACAATGTTCAATGGTGTCTAGCAACTGCCAAAATGTGTAATGCCGTGGCATAGTGGTTAAAGACAGTGTCTCTCATGTAGAAGACCTATGTTTGAATCTATTGAAAGCAACAACATTTATTCATTTATTTTGTGGGCTGCAATAAAACTTTATAATTATACAGTGTTTCAACTATTTCTGGTAGATTCCACAATTCTCCCGTCTTTTCACTTGAGGAAAAAAGTTAGTTATCGTCACCTTTATTTATAGTTATTGTATCAATGTCATTCACCGATGAAAGAAAAAAAGTAAGTTGTTATGCCATGAAATGTAAAGCTTTGGCAGACTTGCTAGCAATTGCAAATTTCTTATGACAATTCCCGTAAGTTATTAGATACTGGTAAAGCCTATTAGTGGCTAATACGCTGTTAAAATGGCCAGGGGCAAACGCCATACTGTTCATAGACGCTTTTTGTGGTGGAGGTAAACTTAGTAAGAAACGTTAGTCAGTTTAACTGTATCAGTATCATTTGTGAATGGCCAATTAACTGTTGAAACAGCCAGTGGCAGTGACGTCCACTACAGAATCGTGTCTGTTTTTAATGCAGTGCTGCCTGAGTGCCCAAAGATCATGGACATCTTTCTCTGGATTTCTCCACATTCTCACAATCTTATAATTATATTATTTACCATTAATGATGAGATCCCAAATTTTACATGAAGAAACGTTATTCTTAAATTGTTGCCTCTGCTGTCTTTTTCAAAGTGGCGAACCCCTCCCCATCTTCTGAAAAACGTATCTTTTCTGGAATGCTTTTTTATACCCATTCATCCAGTCCTTTTTTGCCCCTGTCCCAATTTATTTGAAACGTGTTGCTGGCATCAAATTCAAAGCAGGTATATATTTTTCAAGAAACAATGACAATATCTCAGTTTCAACATTTCATATGTTTTCTTTGTACCATTTTCTATTAAATATAGGGTTTAATGATTTCCATGTTGTTGCGTTCTGTTTTCCTTTATATTTTACACAGTGTACCAACTTTTTTTGAAACAAGGTTTATTGATGCCCATAAGTCTGCTAGGGGATACAAAGCCTATTCCAAGCAGTTCAAAGTACATCATTCCACTGTCTGATGAATCAACTACAAATGGATAACATTCCAGATCACTGCTTTGCTGCCTCAAGGCCTGGCCGACTTGCCATCATGACGTCAACCATTAATTCCATCTGCTGTTTGCAGAAGACTTCCACAGCAGAATTGTAAAATATACAATACAAGATGCAAACAGATTAGCACTGAAAAAGAAAGGCCAGTTAACAATTTTCTTAAAATGACAGAGATCAGCTAATACCGTTTTGGGACAGAGTTTTTGGATTGATGAGACTATGGTGAACCTTTATCATAGTGAGAGAAGCCAAAAGTGTGGAGAAATAAAGGATCTGCAGATGATCCACAGCATACCACCTTATCTGTGAAGCATGGTGGAGATAGTGTCATGGCATGGGCTCACTCATCTTTATTGGTGATGTAAGAAATGTAAGACACAACATCAATTGGCCATGTCAAGTCTTCTGATTTAAATCCAGTTGAACATGCATTTCACTTGCTGAAGAGGAGACTGAGGCCAAAGCAAGCATGAGCTCCGAATGTCTGCGGTAAAGGATTGTCAGAGCACCTCAACGGATGATACCGAGAGTTTGGTGATGTCTGTGGGTTGCAGACACCCTGCTGATTTTGCATCCTTGTGACTTGAAATGAAAGACTATCTTTTATAGTTCTTGAATTGTCTTAATACTTATGCTTGCATGAATTGGGGGAATGGTGTTTAAACAGATGTCTGTACTTTTGCCACACACTCATCTTTTAATCATATTTCCATATAGCAATTTTGACTTTATTGACCAAAATGTCTTGGTGTATGTGTATACAATATTTTGGCATCGAGCGCAATGTATGTATATGTATATATATATATATACATATATATACATACATATATATATATATAGAGAGAGAGAGAGAGAGAGAGAGAGAGAGAGAGAGAGAGAGAGAGAGAGAGAGAGAGAGAGAGAGAGAGAGAGAGAGAGAGAGAGAGAGAG
>JACXGJ010018249.1:0-10402 GCA_016801105.1 Esox niger
CTGCCTGGGATTTTATGGTTTGTGTTTCTGGGGTGGTTTACCTGTGTGAATAAGCTTTTTATGGAAGCTAAACATTTCAAGTCCTTTTGCTGCCAGTGTAAATTTTATATCCCTGTATGTTCAATACTCCTGTCCTCTATATTTACACTCACCTTGCCTTACAACAATTTGGCCTGTATAGCTTTCTTAACATCTCATCTTAATGATTGACACTTGTGGATTGCTAACACTGCTTTGAGTAGAGAGTAAGCTCCTTTTATAAATTGCATTAAATACTTTGTGGTTGAATAAAAAGCTATTTTGGACTATTAGCAGTTTCCTATATACACTGGTAAAATGTTTTCCAAAATATTGACATTAATTGCAATTAGAAACTAGTTTTATTTCTTAATGATTAAATTAGATTTAGGTACTCATGTTGAGCTTTGTTTGGAATTGCCCAGTTAACTGTAACCAGAGATCTGGGGTAAGCCATTGTACTGGTAGCCCTAAAATAACATTAATCCCACTCATTGTTTGTGGGCCATGTTTTCTCTTGCTTTGTTTTTAAGGAGCACTCATGTCACATGATCAAACCATTGAAAGTACCAATCTCCTTTAAAAACACTTCTGAAAAGGTGACCTCACATTGTAAATTATATCGCTTTGTCTCAGGCAGATCAATCACAATCTGAAGGAGGTTCAGATATGCTGCAGGGGTGGGGATACCCTGCTCTCTCTTTTCTGTTTTAATAGGCTTGAAGTGGTTGTCAATGTTATTTTGTATACCAAACCTATGATTGGTTTGCGAGGTACATTTTAGCCGAAAAGAGAGACAGTTAGGTCTGGAAATATTTGGATACTGACAAGATTTCTTTGGGCTGTTTTCCAAAATACATTCAAGTTACAGGTATATGATGAATATGGGCTTAAAGTGCAGTCTCTCCGCTTTGATTTAAGGGTGTTCGTGACCAAATTGGAGGAAGGGTTTAGGAATTACAGCTCTTCAATATATAGCCCCCTGTTTGTCAAGGGACCAAGAATAATTGGACAATTGACTCAAAAGTTGTTTTATGGACAGGTGTGGGCTATTCCTTTGTTATTTCTTCATCAATTAAGCAGCTAAAAATTCTGGAGTTGTTTCCAGGTGTGGCATTTGCTTTTGGAAGCTGATGCTGTGAACCCTCAACATGTGGCAAAGGAGCTCTCACCGCAAGTGAAACAGGCCATCCTTAGGCTGCAAATAAAAAAATCCATCTGAGAGACAGCAGGAACATTAGGAGAGGCCAAATCAACAGTTCGGTACATTCGGAGAAAAAAAAGAATGCACTTGTGAGCTCTGCAACACACATACCTGGACTTCCACGGAAGACATCAGTGGTGGATGATCGTATAATCTTTTCCGTGGTATAGGAAAACCCCTTCACAACATCCAGCCAAATGAAGAACACTCCAGGAGGTAGGCATATCATTATCCAAGTCTACCATAAACAGAAGACTTCACAAGAGCTAATACAGAAGGTTCACTGCAAGGTGCAAACCATTCATAAGCCTCAAGAATAGAAAGGCCAGATTAGACTTTGCCAGTGCATCTAAATATGCCAGCCCAGTCTTTGGACAGAGGAAACCTGTACCCGAATGATGAGAAGATAAAAGTATGGAGAAGGTTTGGAACGGCTCATGATCTTAAGCTTACCACATCATCTGTAAAACATGGTGGAGGCAGTGTGATGGCATGGGCATGCATGGCTTCTAATGGCACTGGGTCACTAGTGTTTATTGATATGTCTGCACAGATTCTGCCAAATTCAGTGAAGTTGATTAGACAGCGCTTCACATTACAGATGGACAATGACCGCAAACGTACTGAGAAAGCAACCCAGGTGTTTTTTAAGGCAAAACGTGGAATATTCTGCAATGCCTGAGTCAATCACCTGATCTCAACTCAATTGTGCATGCATATCACTTGCTCAATACAACTTAAGGCAGAAAGACCAACTAACAAACAACTGAAGACAATGGCAGTAAAGGCCTGGCAAAGCATCACAAAGCAAGAAACACAATGTTTGGTGATGTGTTCCTGATTTCAAGCAGTCATTCCCAGCATAGGATTCTCAACAAAGTTTTTTAATAATGAATGTTTTATTTATTATTGTGTTAATTTGTTAGATTACTTTTGAGCCCCTGAAATAAGGGGACTGTGCATGAAAATGGTTGCAATTCATAAACGTTTCATATGATATTTTTGTTCAACCCCTTGAATTGACGACGAATGTCAGCACTTGAATTGCATCTTGGTTGTTTCATTTCAACTCCACTGTGGTGGTGTGCAGAGCCAATATTATGAAGTGTGTCAGTGTCCAAATATTTCGAGACCTAACTGTATCACATGGATCATCATGTGATGGGAGTGCACCTTTAACATTTGAGTGCTGCTTTTTGTGGGAAATAAAAACATACTTTTCCTGTTTTTTGAAATTCAAGAACTTTGGTTTGGTCTCCTTTGCTGCTGTTTCACTTGAAATATTTCATGAAAACTGATGAAATAGAGACATGATGACTCCTAGCATCCTAGCGTGGCCCAATTGATAAGCTCGAGCCTTCAGGGCAGACTAGGCCAACATACTGGGGCTGCAACATGTCTAACCCCTAGGTCAATCCATGCCAGCTCTGGTGAGTGGATGGTTTACTTATTCAGTACACAGTCAAGAGAATCACTGACGAAGACACACACCAGATCATTAACCATCCGATTAATGGGTGCAGCTAGCTCTCGTCAGCACAATCTTCTCTTCAATTGTAGTCTTTCTGCTGAGACATTTGCCTTGTGTTATTGTTCCAACAGTTTGTAATATTTAGGGAACCGCACAGTTAGAATGGTGAAGAGCAACGTCTTACACCAGACACAGAATATGAATGGAAGGCAGCGGTCAACAGAATGAATGTCAAGTTGGGAGAATCGACATGTTAGATTGCCCTATGGTCATTCATCAGAGGCTGTTATCCAAAGAAGCTGTTGTGCTTTCATGAAGCCACCCTAATCTCTTTGCCCCCATATAAAAGAGTCCCCTCATTGGATGAGTCCCTCTGACTTTGCCCCTGTAGCCAGTGTCTGCCGTGGTTATTACTGCTGGCGTGGTGATGACATTGGTGTTCACAGGTCAGGTGGTGCCCAGGGCACTTGACAGTCACAGCAGAGTCCAGGCCAAAGCACCATAGCTCTATCTGCTGCTGATAGCTAGTGGTTTTTGCTCTGCTGTTACGTCAAATGCTCCCTCCCAAAGGCCACCCTGCTCCTTATTTAGTGCGCTACGTCTGACTGGAGCTCATAGGGCCTTTGAAAAAGAGGGCCTTTCCCGAGCTATGTTGGGAATGGAGAGAGAACTGGAAGAAGCAGTGTCAAGTCCACCGAACATTGATAAGACACAATTGCTGTGGGTTTTTGCATGTTGTGGCTTCAATTCCTTCTTCAATAATGGTACCTTTTTCAGTTTTCGATTTGATCTCGACCCAGGTTCTCTTGCTGTACTGTCTAGGGTTTATTTAACCTGCCAGACAAATGATTGAACATGATGCCTTTCACTGTCTGCAACCTGCAACGGGAGGTGGATTGTCTTGGTATAACCGAGGCTATGTGTTGTTGACTGACATTAAGAAGGAAAGTTCCTCCAGTAGGTTACGTCCGATGGTGCTTTTCTCAAACATTATGTGGCCCTGTGTCTTGAGGCTATCCTGCCTTGGGTTTTGTCAGGATGTGGCCCTATGAGGACCCAAGCCAAGTTCATAGGAAATGACTTGGGTGATTCCACCTTGGCACTCCGAGGCTTTGTTTTGTTTACTGATCTGGGTGAGACGTAGTGATCCTGTTCCCAGTAGTCAATTAAGAGGCTTAGTGTGGCTGATGGCAGGTCTGACTAGTCAGGTTAACTCCCAAATACTGGCTTCTGATTAATTACTGTGGAAGGGTGCTTGCTGCATGCTCTTTTTAAATGGTTTTCATATCAGTTGATTGCTATTTAAAGGCATAGCTGGGTTTTTATTGAATTGGAGATTTATTTTCTGCAGTGATTTTGATATAAACATTTCTGAAAATATGACATTTGCGTATGGGGTGTTTGTCCAATAAGATTTGTAATGTACATTAAAGATTTGTGTACAATAAATGTTTGTGTATCTTAGTTGAGTTGCATTTTCAAACCTTCTGATCGTTTAGTCACAATTTATGAGTTTAAAGGATTACATTTTTCTCACATATTTGAAACTTTATTAATGTATGTTGATTTAAATTATGTATTTTAATTTAATACATTATGTAAAGTTTTGGCAATATTAAACTTTGCTAATTGCAGATATTGTGAGTCATCTTGTTTATCTCCATTAATCTTTTAGTAGTGCGTAGGAAAACGGTCATAGTTTTTAATTTAAATTATTTAAGCGCATATGAATGCAATATGCAGGATAAGGAAGGATAAATGAAGGATAAAGAAAATGTTTTCAAAATCAACATTGATGAGTCTGAAACCCCATATCGTACTGCTACTGTCTTTGATGGATAGGTGATGGTGTCTCTACCTCGTCAAGGGCAACATTGAGTTCTGAATGCTTGTTTTCTCTTGCGTTCCATTATTATTTCAAACAAATCGAATGTATTTTTCCAATTCTGCTTTATATTCCCAGCTAATCAATCATGTGTTGATTTCTGTAACATAAATATAGCTACCAGAGGAACTGATAGGCTGTTGGATGTTGTGATCAATTTCTGGCGATATGATTTTTGATTGGCCTTAAAGATGTACTAAATTCCCTTCCAAACTGCTGTAACTTGGCACTTGCGATCCACTTTATGAAGAGGAACGTATGTGATGATTAGGGAAACAGACGGAAGTCCGTAGTAACAAAGAACCATCTTAAGGCTACGTGCACTGTTAAACTGTCGTGTCACTTCATCGGGAAACCGGGCACCCGACTAGCAGACTTTTAATTGGATTTCAGTGCATCCAGCCTATAGTTTGTGCTTGGATATTTTCCTAAGCCTCCCAAAACATTGGCTCCACCATGCTTCTAGCATACAGAGCATGTCATTATGTCTGTGCTACCTGAAAACATTTTGCCAATGTTTTTGAAGACCAAGGAATAGATACTAGGACATAAATATGAAATCACTCAAGCTATGTAATTAACCAAAGTCAATATTATTGTTGTGTATTTTCATTGTTAGATTATGTTCTTGTTAATTTGACTTGCATTAAAAACGCATCAGAAATTTCCGCCTATATAATACAGCTTTGTTGCATAGTTTTTTCCTCAGTCCTTGCCTTGAGGCCACATCATTTATCCCCTCTTGATTAACTTCAGCTGTAGGCTACTAATCCAGCTTGCGCTCATTCTGTGCCTTGTTCATACATGAATATTGTTAGTGACATGAAATATGTTGGTTTTTTTACACTGTATATTGCATATATAATGTTGTTGGCTACTGTTGCCGACATAGCCTAATCTAATTGTCTTTTTGCTGGTCATCTTCGTCTGTCTAGTGAACTCTGTCGAAAAAAATCTCCTGACATCAGGACCAGTAAGGTCCTGTATGTAAGGTTGCCAGATCATTGACAGTAAACCATGAAATCTGTTCAAACGCTCTATCTGTAAATCGACCCACCCAAGACTGTTAAAAATAGCCCTATTGTGGGTGAAACCCACCCATCTGGCAACGCAAGTGTCCTCACATTCACTGCAGTATATCGCTGGTAGGGTATATAGCATATGAATGCAAAATTATGTTTTATCATGCCGACACAGAGGCGGTGCGAGATTTTGGGACCGCGGGCACCTTTAAGTTTTATATGCAGGAAAATCCCTGACTTTTGTCAATGTTTCTGTTCTTCCCGAAATGCCTGTGCGTGTGTGTGTGAATTTACCCGTGAAGTAACTTTGTGCCGCAGTTTCTGATTTTGTGTGAAAATGTCATTCATATTGCTCGTAAACGTTTCTCACTATATTATCCACTGATTTGATGACTTGTGCACCTTCATTTCCCCATGGCCAAATGCTGTAACCTTAGTGTTATCTAGGCGGTGTATTCTATTGCTTCAATACTGAAGCCATTCATGTGGGAGTAATCGTGGTAGTTAAATGGAGTTATTTGAAGTTGGGACTATTGTGCTATTGTCTGTTACCTGCTTTCTGCTGTATTGTTGGTGTGATGGGTGAAGTGGCCAACTTGCAGCTGAATTCACCGGGTCAGCTCTGTGCTGTACATGTGTTTGAAATTCCCTTCAGAGGGAGGTAATGGCTCCTCACCAAATGGTCAGTAGTGACACAAGGCCTACATTTGGACTGATTGTGCCTAAGGTCTGAGAATAGTGAGTGGAATGTGAAACACTGTCAAATTCAGGGTGTTTTTTTAACAACTGCTGCCAGATCTTTTTTATCCCTCTGTAGTGTAAATTCAAATATGTTTTTGAGAATTTTAGCTCTGTCCAGACAGATTGAGTTAGAGGACATGCAAGGAGAAGGAAGGTACAGCTTGACCGGTGAAGCCTGGAACTGAATGTCTGTTTCCGTTGGGGATCTGTATATTTCAGTAGAGATCTGGAGATGTTACATCTAGACCACAGGCTCCGCTTAAGAGCTGTGTATACACACGGCTGGTGTTTACTGTCAGGAGTCTTCTCGTTCCCTTCCTCCTAACCAGGCCTTTTGTCCTGTAGTGTGTATGCCATGTTTACAGAATACTGAGCCCTCACACTGGTTTCATTTGCCTCCACCTCTCTCCAGATGCAGGAGTGACTGTCGGCCATTCACCAGGCTTTCCTCTCGTCTCGTTCCTGGAACCAGAGTCTTGGGGGGGCAGAGTCCTGCGCTGGCCTCCATCCCCCAGTTAGCTGCACCAGAACGCTGTCCCTGTCCCAGTGTGTATCCTGTGTCGCTCTAATCGAGCGGATCTTCTGACTGGGGAGACCGCTGCAGCTTCAAGCCACTCCGTCTGCCCCGCCTTCCTAGCCCCGCCCTACACCGGCCTACAGCCACCATGGTGCTGTCACAACGACAACGAGATGAACTGTGAGTTACTATGCGCTTGCACCCATACACACTTTTTAAAATAGCCTGCGACTGTTTCGCTATTGACACCTATAATCAATTCTGGTAGTAAAATTAGCTGAGTTGCTATTGTTTTTATATATCCCTCAGCCAGCTGCTGTGCCCTGGAGCAGCCATTAGTAACATAGCCCTAGTGAACTCATCAGAGCCCTTAGTAACAGAACCTGTGATGAGCAGGGACTGTAGCTGTGGAATGGGTTTCAAGCCATGCAAGGTCAATACATACAACTGTGTTCAGTGGGAAAAGCAGGTGAACACTGAAGATTGCATTCCATCCTTGCCCCCCTGTGAAGTACAAAACGTCCATACTTTTACCATTTGAGCCATGCCAGAGACAAAGCAAGGTCTTCAAGATGTGTAATTATGGTGCCTTGGGTCCAGACACGCTCTCTTCAGCCCAAACATATTGGTCCTCTTTCTTGTCCCCAAAATGTTATTGATCACGTTTCAGTTGTTCTTCTAACAGGGACCGAAAAACTGCATGAGGCACAAACCTCACAAAGAAGGGTAAGAGGGGGGTGACACAGCCTAACCCTGCTGGTGCCGTGTAGATTTCTGTAAGTCTTTAACTTGTGGGCAAGGAAATGGGCTGAGGTTTATAATGGCTTTTGTACTGTATGAAAGGTCAATCAGTCCTGTGCTCTGTTCAGAAATGGCTGGCTGGCTGGCTGGCTGGCTGGCTGGCTGGCTGGCAGGCGTGAATTGGTGCATTAAATCAGGGAAGGTTGAAGCCAATAACAGGGCAACACTGTTTTAGCTGAAGATCACAGGATTGGTGTGTAACCAGCCCTGCAGTCTTGTAGCCCGGCAGTGTCTGTCTGCTGTCTGTGAACCTGGGAATTAACCCTGGGGCTGGGGATAAGGTGTGTGTGTGTGTGTGTGTGTGTGTGTGTGTGTGTGTGTGTGTGTGTGTGTGTGTGTGTGTGTGTGTGTGTGTGTCTTGGGTTAGGGGGATTACAGATTGATACAATAGCAGGGGGTAGAAATGTCAGAGGTTGTTTCAAATAAAACAATATGATTAAATAGGATAATGTGATAATAAGATTAATAAAATCAGAGTTGGTCCATCTGTTAGTCTTCTATTTGCATTGATTAACTACTAAAGTGCTGTTATCATGTCTCTGAGATTGGTTGAATATGCATTAGAATCTGTTCCGCCCTGTTCTTTTCCCGCCGTGTAAAAATGTGTCGTCCCGCCTGTTCATATGACGGGCCTGAATTCTTGCCAATCTTTTCCTGACGTGTTTTGATTCGTCTGATGGACTGACAGGACTGCCGGAGCTCTGCATTGTTATTCAGTGTTACTTTGGAATTCTAATCCTTCATGCTCCTCTACAGAACGCTGGGCAGTCTCACATTCTTCTCCTGGCACTTTGTTATGTAATGCCTGGACGTACACACACACACACACACTACAGGAAACCAGTATGGGACCGTTGGACCACATGAGCCGCCGGGCCATAGAACGGTTGCATTCCATTCATTAAGACGTCGGTTGGCCCTAGCGTTTTAAGAAGAGGCTCCCAACAGTAAAAAAAACCAATCTGTGTGGTTGAGGAGCAACCCCACCACCAGTCTTGCTCTGTTCTGTGCTGTGGATGAAAACCCGGGTCATTGACCTTGAGTCATTACAGCTAAAACAATGGACTGACTGGCGGGGGGGTGGTGGTGACGGTTACCAGCAGACTGCCCATCTGCCCTGGCTTCCTTAGTACACTATGACCCCAGCCCACCCCCCTGTCCATCTCATACAGTTTGACACCCCCCTGTTCTATTTATGGTTTGCTTGCTGTTAAGACGCACACAAATGGATATTGTTCTCTCTTATTGAAAACTTCCACTCCCCTCCCAAGGTTTTTCTGTCCCAACTGCAGTGCTAGTTGGGCTTGAGTTAGAAATTGTTATTCAGGGCATATCAGCTCCGATAACATTTTAGTTAAAAAAGCAGGAATGATAGGCTTTCTAGTGATATAGGCCTATGACATGTCCCCATAAAGATTACTAGTCTTGTGATATAGGCCTTTGACATGTCCCCATAGAGGTTATTAGTTCAGGGTTAAAAAAAATAAGGACTTGGTTTTTGTTTTCAGAAAACGTTTTGTTCATGAGATACATTAGAACATAGCATTTGAATTGCCTCACTGTTAGAGAAAATATGTAGTGTGACGCCTTATTCTGAAAACAACAATATTTATTATGTTAGGTGTCTGGCCTATTTTGTCAGGAGCAGCACAGCAGTTGAATGTTACAATTACATAACTCTTTTCTTGCTACAAGTCCTATTTCCATAACCAATGAAAAGCACATTTTGTGCTTTTCCAGGGTCACTGGATTCAAGCCCAGAGGCCGCAGCATTAAAAATAGACATGTGAAGATGGTCCATGTTCAGGATTTATTTTCTGCTTTACAAACACATTCTCAAGTCATTTCCAGGCCTTTAGTCAGATGTTTCATGTGACTGTTCCCTCTTGGAAACCCCACTGGCTGTGATTGTTCTGACCTAACTAAATCGCGGCTGGTAAAGATTATTAACTGAAACTGCGTTGTGCTGAGCCCTTGTTGCAGCCAGAGCCTGCTGGTGCTCTAGTCCTGGTGGAAGGAACAGAGCTGTGTCATCAGGTTGGTCTACTTGGCCTCCACCTTTCCATCTAATCTGTTGCCAATCTGTTTTTAGGCCAATTAATTTGTTTGGAGCAGATTAAGAAACGTAAAGGTTTAGTCTTAAACTCAGAAAAACGTCATCACATTAGTGTCAAAATGCCAGCCATAAGATAAACTGCAAATGATACAGAAATAGAGTATACAGAAAAATACTCTATTTTTGTGTATTTCAGTGACATGGGAAATGTCATAGGGTGGCTGGTTTCGTCGTAGGGCGCCTGGTTTCTTCGTATGGCGCCTGGTTTCTTCGTAGGGCGCCTGGTTTCTTCGTAGGGCGCCTGGTTTCTTCGTAGGGCGCCTGGTTTCTTCGTAGGGCGCCTGGTTTCTTCGTAGGGCGCCTGGTTTCTTCGTAGGGCGCCTGGTTTCTTCGTAGGGCGCCTGGTTTCTTCGTAGGGCGCCTGGTTTTTTCATAGGGCGCCTGGTTTTTTCATAGGGCGCCTGGTTTTTTCGTAGGGCGCCTGGTTTTTTCGTAGGGCGCCTGGTTATTTCGTAGGGCGCCTGGTTATTTCGTAGGGCGCCTGGTTATTTCGTAGGGCGCCTGGTTATTTCGTAGGGCGCCTGGTTATTTCGTAGGGCGCCTGGTTATTTCGTAGGGCGCCTGGTTATTTCGTAGGGCGCCTGGTTATTTCGTAGGGCGCCTGGTTATTTCGTAGGGCGCCTGGTT
>JACXGJ010018250.1:0-10402 GCA_016801105.1 Esox niger
CCCTATCTGAGGGTAGACACTGTGGCCCTATCTGAGGGTAGACACTGTGGCCCTATCTGAGGGTAGACACTGTGGCCCTATCTGAGGGTAAACCCGGACAGGGCCCAACAGGCAGGAAGTCTAATTTAAGTGATCCCTTATTAGTAACTTTTTCACATAAGAAATGCACTACTCAGTTTCCCTCAGTGCAACATACGTAGCTTCCCTTATCTTTAGTAGCAAGTGGCCACAAAGGATGCAAAGATGGTAGCTCCAGCTCTCCCGGATAAAGGATGCATAGATGGTAGCTCCAGCTCTCCCGGATAAAGGATGCAAAGATGGTAGCTCCAGCTCTCCCAGATAAAGGAGGCAAAGATGGTAGCTCCAGCTCTCCCAGATAAAGGAGGCAAAGATGGTAGCTCCAACTCTCCCAGTTAAAGGATGCGAAGATGGCAGAGCCAGTTCTCCCAGATAAAGGATGCAAAGATGGTAGCGCCATCTCTCCCGGATAAAGGATGCAAAGATGGCAGCGCCATCTCTCCTGGATAAAGGATGCAAAGATGGCAGCGCCAGCTCTCCTGGATAAAGGATGCAAAGATGGCAGCGCCAGCTCTCCTGGATAAAGGATGCAAAGATGGTAACGCCATCTCTCCCAGATAAAGAATGCAAAGATGGCAGCGCCAGCTCTCCTGGATAAAAGATGCAAAGATGGCAGGGCCAGCTCCCCCGGATAAAGGATGCAAAGATGGCAGCGCAAAGATGGCAGATGCGAAGATGACTTTTCAGTCAGGTTTGCTTTTTTTTCAGTTTGCCTTTTCTACTACTTCCTTACAGTCCAATCACCGGGGTTGCTGCTATGTTTTGCTGGAATCTCTTGCCAGTTGGACAACCAGAGTTCAATATCAAATCATCCTCTTTTGGACAACCAAAGTTGCTCCTAAATCATCTTCGATTTCCAAGCAAATTAATGTTCAATCTGAATGAACGTGTATTTGCCCCTTCGGTGCTATTTTAACAACAAATGAATGCGGAGGGCTCTCAGATAAAGCTCATTGGGCAGTGGGGATACTTTTTACCCTTTTTACCCTTTCATTCTGTTAGAAACATTCTGTTTTCCACATTGTATTTGTGGTGTATAAATAGTGGTATAATCGTGTCCGTTCCAATAATCAAGCAGAGAAATATTTTTCTTTTGTCAACTATAGTACACAGCAAATATCTAAATGCATGCTTTGTTTCTAAATGTGATTTTTCTGAATGATTTCAAGACATTTAGTAATTATTCACCTCAAGTAAAGTCCTGAAATATTAATCGATTATGCACATTATTGCAAAGACATTTTAGATTGTAAATTGTTTGCAGTGTTTTCTTTGTGAAAAGGATTGTTTATCAGAGTACAAGGCTACAGCTGTTATTCAGTTGTTGTTCATTATTCACTGAAATGGATCTATCTATTGAAGTCATGTACATATTAGCTTTTGAATAAAGCTGTCTTAAAAATATGAAGGAATTTGCAATACCTCCCCAATGAGATTTTTGGTTAAAGAACTAAACGCAAATATTGTTTCTCATTATGGTATATGATTATTGGAGACAATAGGATTTGGTCACCCTTTCTGTTTAATTATTGATGATTGTTAATGTAATATGCTGGTGAGTGACACTAAATCTGTCATTCCTGACTATGTAATTATGCAATATCCCATTAAATGTGTGCTTTCTGGGCCTGAGTTAAAATAGAATCAAAGGACGGTTCTTAAAGTTATGCCTTATTAACTTAACTGTTTACTTTCTGAAGTAACATTCTGTAACTAGTTAATTTATTGGAAATAAAACTAGTAACTGTCCCCCAAAACTGATCACAAATGGTGATTTTGCTATAGATTTACTGTTTTACAACCATAATGTTACTTTAGTTCCACTGTTTTACATCCATAATGCTACTTTAGTTCTACTGTTTTACAACCATAATGTGACTTTAGTTCCACTGTTTTACAACCATAATGTGACTTTAGTTCCACTGTTTTACAACCGTTGTGTTAATGCAGTTCTAGTGTATTACAGTCAATCAATCAATCAAATGTATTTTATAAAGTCCTTTTAACATCAGTCGTCATGTTATTCTAAACATTTATTCTATTACATCAGTCATCTTATTACAATTACAATTAGTTACAGCAGTCTTGTTAAATTGGATTCTGTAAAACCTGAAAAAACTAAATAAAATAAAAAGTTCTGGTAATGTATTCTGAAAAAGAAAAGGGGGGATTAGAAATGATGCAATAACTTTTCTTTATATGAAATCATCTCTGTAATGTCAAAGCTGATCTACCCTCTCAAAGATTTAGAACAAACACCACTAGCGGTTGTTTCTGTTGAAATAATTTAATCAGTGTTTATTTCATTATGCAGCAACTAGTGATTAGTAAAGAAGAATGAAATCCCATTCATTATTGTTTTTCTGTGTGAGTCCTACAGCCAGCTGTGCTTCGGATCAAGTCCTAAATATCACCCAGGTCCTTCTGTGTTGTCCTACATTTCCATTACAGAGGGAATGTTTTTTTGGGGATGCAGAAGACCTGTTGGTGGGTACAGATGATCCCAAAGGGCTGTGTGAATACTCTCATTCACAATCCTATAAGTAAGGTAATGACTGACATATTCCATTAATAACAAAATACAAAATCCTAAATCAGTGGTTCCCAACCAGGGGCACTAGGACCCCAACATGAGGGGGTACCTCAGGGGTACTCCAAGCTGTGCAAACTCTTTTGGGGGGTACAGTAACTGAAATAATGTTTGGGGGCTCTGCCCTAAATTATGTATGGCACATGGCACATTATTTGCCCACATGAAAATGTGTGCCCAAGTTGTTTCACCTTTTGATTGGAGCAAAACTTTCAAAATCACATTCAGATTCTACAACCTAACTTTATTCAGAATACTTGAATATTTAAATATCTGTGGCCATCCCTAGTTGTGTATCTTGGTGCTTTGTAACATCGTTTTTTGAACAACTGATGTTAAATTTGTCACGCCCTGCGTGATCGCGGAGGCGGGTCCTCTCGTTCCTGAGCGTTTCGCACACCTGCTCCTCATCCTCTCCTCCTCATCCTCTCCTCGTCATCCACTCCCACACCTGTTCCCACTTCGCGATCACGCACCTGTTTCCACTCACCCCGTCACCGGCAGTATATCCACAGAGCCCTGTCATCCCTTCCCTGGCGCATTATGGTCGATAATCACATGCGCTATTCAGCAATCTACGAGTCTACGTTCTGTTTGGATTTCCCGTGTACCGACTACTCTGCCTGCTCCCTGCCTGTACTTCTGCTGTCCGCCCATGTACCGACCTTCTGCCTGTGCCCGACTACTCTGCCAGCCATTGGTCAGTACCTCTGCCCTTCCAGTCCGCGCTTGGGTCCCTACTCACGTCCCTGACAAAATGGGTCTCATAAAATCTTCACAGAACTGCTTCATGGTGGTTTTCAAGGTGTTGGTCACATAGCTGTTTAATTTTGAGGTCTTAATGGTGTTAGTCCCAGAGTTGTTTCATTGTGAAGTCTTCATGATGTTAGTCACAGAGCAGTTTCATGATGAAGTCTTCATGGTATTGTTCATAGGGCTATTTCATGGTGAAGTCATCATGATGTTGGTCACAGTTCTGTTTCATGTTGACCTCTTCATGATGCTGGTCACAGTGCTATTTCATGTTGACCTCTTCATGATGCTGGTCACAGGGCTGTTTCATGTTGACCTCTTCATGATGCTGGTCACAGGGCTGTTTCATGTTGACCTCTTCATGATGCTGGTCACAGGGCTGTTTCATGGTGACCTCTTCATGATGCTGGTCACAGGGCTGTTTCATGTTGACCTCTACATGATGCTGGTCACAGGGCTGTTTCATGTTGACCTCTTCATGATGCTGGTAACAGGGCTGTTTCATGGTGACCTTTACATGATGGTGGTCACAGGGCTGTTTCATGTTGACCTCTACATGATGGTGATCACAGGGCTGTTTCATGGTGACCTCTTCATGAAGCTGGTCACAGGGCTGTTTCATGTTGACCTCTACATGATGGTGATCACAGGGCTGTTTCATGGTGACCTCTTCATGAAGCTGGTCACAGGGCTGTTTCATGTTGACCTCTACATGATGGTGGTCACAGAGCTGTTTCATGGTGACATCTTAGTGTTGGGCACAGAGCTGTTTCATAGTGTTGGTTGCATTCCCTTTGTTATGCCTTTAGACCAGGGCCCACAGGGATATCAGTACAGCCCTGGTGTTGAGGAGGATATGCTTCAATGTTTTTATTCCCATTTCAACTGCTCATTTCTATAGATTTCTGGTAAATAAATACCTTTTTTATTCTTTTAAACACTATTTATTCTGGTAAATGAACAGCACTTTATTGAACGTAACGGAATAGGGCAGGATAGGACCTGCTGGACAAAATGTACTTCTGAATGGAAAAAAACACCATTCTCCAATAATAAACAGTGGGAGAGAATTTGGATGTTAGCGTACAATCATATTGTGCCGGAACCCCTTAATGGGAACATCCAGCTTTTGGACACTAACAAGGAGACGCTCTATCTCAAAAACTCCCTCACGTTCGCTGGATTGGTTAACAGTGCAAAGACGGATTTATTGCGTCTCGCCAAGACAAGTGCTGTGTGAGTGATCTAACTTTAACATCTTTCACGTCCAGTCAGTCCGCTAACAAGGCTCTTTCTGTGTGTGTTTGTCCTTGAAGCAGGAGGGTACGTTTTATTGCTCTGCCTTGATGTTCAAGAGGATTGGTATGTGAGGGGCTAAGGACAGATTGCTGTAAGATCCTCACAGATATATCTCAGATATCACACTGGGAGAATTTTGCTGAGATTAAAGAACCAATGCTATTTTTACTTCTTCAATGTCCCCTGAGCACACCTCACCTATGCTAGAAGTAGTTTCAGGATGAGAAATTTCCCCTCTTCTAATGAAGAAAAGTGTTTGATGTCTGACCTCCCTCTGTGTTTGATTAATTTAATTGCATGCTGTGCAAAATGAATGTTAGTCAATTCTTGGATGCTTTCCCGAAAGGCACTCTACTAGTATCATGGGACTTAGTCAATCTAAATGCACTGCAACATAGATGACAACGGATCACAGCACCAGCCGTGTCCAAATGTGTATACATGGGAAACGCAAGGAAGTTGGTTTTAGTCCTTTAGCGGACACTCATCCATAGTGATTTAAAGGAGATATCAGGGTTAACTGCTCTTGCTCAAGGACAGAATGACAGATGTTTTTTACTTGATGGCTTGGTGAATCTCTTCTAAAGCTGTAAATACTTGGCACATGTGGTATGGTTGGACGGTTGCTGTTATTTGGGGTTAAGTAACAGCACATGGATTTCCTCAGATCGTTGATTGATATCCATGTAAGACCATAACATTAACCCTGGATCCTGAGTGTTGTGAACTAAGATTTCTTGATATTTGTTCCAAAATCATGCGATAAGTCTCAGAAAGGCCAATAGAGAGTTTGCTGGATCATGGATTAATGTACAGAAAATGTTTTGACCTATTGCAATAGAATTTATAGCACTGTATTTAGATCCTCACGACTTACTTACAGCTTGGATCTCACATAATGACTCCTGTAGTGTCAAGGGACAGTCATGTAGTTCCAAGAATAGAGTTGCTATCCTTTCTTATAGACTGGATTCTGGTATTAAATATATTTTATCCTGTCAGAATTATATTGCAATTTCATACTGTGATTTTATTTTCATTCCAAAAAAAATTCAAGAAATCTAGGTGGAAAGATTGTAAGGCTACTCAACTCTCAAACAGGATTTATGGACACCTGGAGAGTTAGTGAAAGTTCCCACAATTGTGCGACACTGAACACTGCTTCCTATCTAATTAGTGTATCATGGCTCCTGTTAGTCCTACTGCCATGTGATTAAACAGAATTATTGAAGAGAGCTGGGACCTGGGTGACCCACTGCACCCTGCTGTACTGTCATTCTCAACAAATGACTCGGATAGGATAGGTTGCAGTTCTCTTCCTGTAGAAGTCTAAACACACAGAGGCCTAATTCCAGTTTTCTGTGTAACCATGAGAAGTGGATTTCACTTGTAATATTAACTTGAGGGACTCTCCAAGCCTGCATTGCCAATCTACAGTTAGGTTCGGAAATATTTAGACACTGCACAATTCTCATAATTTTGGCTCTGTACGCCACCACAATGGATTTGTAATGAAACAACCGAGATGAAATTGAAGTGCAGACTGTCAGCTTTAATTCACGGGGGTTGAACAAAAATATTATATGAAAAGTTGAGGAATTGCATCCATTTTCATACACAGTCTCCTTATGTCAGGGGTTCAAATTTAATTGGACAAATTAACACAATCATAAATAAAATGTACATTTTTAATACTTTGTTAAGAATCATTTGTGGAAATGACTGCTTGAAGTGTGGAACACATGGACATCACCAAACGCTGGGTTTCCTCCTTGGTGATCCTTTGCCAAGCCTTTACTGCAGCTGTCTTCAGTTGTTGTTTGTTTGTGGGCCTTTCTGCCTTATGTTTTGTCTTCAGCAAGGGAAATACATGCTTGATCACGTTGACTTAAGGTGATTGGCCATTGCAGAAATTCCACTTGTTTGCCTTTTAATACGCCGGGTTTCTTTTGCCGCATGCTTTCCATATTCATATGTTATCCATATGTAAAATGAAGTGCCATCCAATCAACTTTGCTGAATCTGAGCAGACAGTATATCCCTATGCACTTCAGAATTCATCCGGCTGCTTCTGTCTTGTGTCACATCAATAAACACTAATGACCCGGAGCCATTGCAAGCCATGCATGCCCATGCCATCACACTGCCTCCACCGTGTTTTACAGATAATGTGGTATGCTTTGGACCATTAGCCATGAGCCATCTTCTCCTTATGGTAGACTTGGATAATGATAAGCCTATCTCTTAATTGATGAAGAAATTATGAAAGATTAGCCCACACCTTTCCATGAAACAGCTTTTGAGTCAATTGTCCAAATACTTTTGGTCCCTTGAATAAGAGGGGACTACATATTAAAGAGCTTTAATTCCTGAACCCTTCCTCCCAAGGGTTCAGGAATTATTAACTGTAATTTGAATATAATTTGGTAAACAAACAAAATAACAAACAAATAACTTGTTTCAGTGTCCAATTATTTCTGTATTTAGATACTCTTGGAGGTCAAGTTTCCTCCAAGTGTTACTAACATGTAGTAAGTCTGCTTTTCTGCAAAATCATCAAACTGAAATTACACATCAGATTTAATATCAGCTGAGCAACTTTCATCCACTACTGACCATCTTTACTGAACAATTGAATCCCCTCATAAGAAGAGTTTACATTTCCAGCTGAGGAAAATACTCCATGTTGCAAAGCACATACAGTCTCTGAATGTTTTAGGACAATATTTAGCCTGTCTGGAAAGTTTTTCACGGCTCATAAAATCCATGTTTCAGGGTTCTGACCTGGCACTATATGGTGATGTAATGAACTGGGTACTGAGTGTATATCATTAATGTAATGAACTGGGTACTGAGTGTATATCATTAATGTAATGAACTGAGTACTGAGTGTATATCATTAATGTAATGAGAATGGTACTACATGTAATGAACTGGGTACTGAGTGTATATCATTAATGAAATGAACTGGGTACTGAGTGTATATCATTAATGAAATGAACTGGGTACTGAGTGTATATCATTAATGAAATGAACTGGGTACTGAGTGTATATTATTAATGTAATGAACTGGGTACTGAGTGTATATTATTAATGTAATGAACTGGGTACTGAGTGTATATCATTAATGAAATGAACTGGGTACTGAGTGTATATTATTAATGTAATGAACTGGGTACTGAGTGTATATTATTAATGTAATGAACTGGGTACTGAGTGTATATCATTAATGAAATGAACTGGGTACTGAGTGTATATCATTAATGTAATGAACTGGGTGTATATCAGTGGTCTCGACTGTGATCTGGCTCTTAGCTCTGTCTGAGCAGGATGACGTTTGTCCTTATGCTGCTGGACTTAGGAGTCTGACTGGGGCTCAGTAGAGCTCAGAGGAAATCCCGGCTAATGCTGTTTACTTCTGTTGGGTTAGGACTGACCACAGAAGTGTTCAACTCTCTGTTTCTCTCTGCCCGTCACTTAGTCAGAAGCCAGTAAGTCAGTCAAAATCCAGCCAGTCAGTCAAAAACCAGTCCAACATAATCCAGTCAATCAGTCAGTCAAAAGCACCAAAATGACTTCCTATCTCCTGACTGGAACATGGAATCCAGATATTGTCTTGTAGCTAACAACGTTGGGAATAGGCTGTGTAAGTAGTACACTACATGGAGAGTAGCATGCCATTTGGATTTGCCATTGGCAGACTGCTGGCCCATGGCTCTGTGGTGCAACTCAGACTAACGAGACTCATCTGTAACATTATGAGTAATATATTCGCTCTTTGGCAGCGTGACGGTTTTCTCATGGGACTACTGCTTAGTCTCCGGGGGTCTCTCTGTGTGAATATACAGTACCTTCTCCGGAATCATTGGATATTCTACAGACATGCGTGTCTCCCTCCCCGCCAGCTCCTCCCTCTGTATCACAGCAAGGTTGAAGGATCCTTAGCTCTTTCTGTTGCCATGGAAATAGAACCAGGCTTATCAGTGAGCGTGTCTTGTTAGAAGATTTCCTAAAGTGTGTGTGTGTGTGTCAGTGTCTGAATGCGTGTGTGATTGTGAAGCATTTAGGGAAAATAAACGCATAACCAAATAGTTACAGCAGCATCTGCAATACAAACCGTCTCACGCGCTCATTTTACATGAAACATCGCTGTGGGCTTAAGAAGCTGGTCAAATGTAGGGGTACATACACAGATCAGCCTTAACATTATGACCACCTGCCTAATATTGAGTAGGTCCCTCTTTTGCCGCCAAAATAGCCCTGACCCATTGAGGCTTGGACTCCACTGTGGTACCTGGCACCAAGATGTTAGCAGCAGATCCTTTAAGTCCTGTATGTAACGAGGTGGGGCCTTCTTGGATCTGACTTGTTTGTCCAGCACATCCCACAGATGCTGGATTGGATTGAGATCTGGGGAATTTGGAAGCCAAGTCAACACCTTGAACCCGTTGTTGTGTTCCTCAAGCCATTCCTGATCCATGTTTGCTTTGTGGCAGGGCACATTATCCAGCTGAAAGATGCCAATGCCATCAGGAAATACCGTTGCCATGAAAGGGTGCACATGGTCTGCAACAAAGCTTAGGTAGGTGGTACGTGTCAAAGTAGCATCCAGATGATTGGCAGGACCCAAGGTTTCCCAGCAGAACATGGCCCAAAGCATCACTCTGCTTCCACCGGATTGCATCCTGGTGCCGTGTGTTCTCCCGGTAAGCGTCGCACACGCACCTGGCCATCCACGTGATGTAAAAGGAAACGTGATTCATCAGACCAGGCCACCTTCCATGGCTCCGTGGTCCAGTTCTGATGCTCAGGTGCCCATTGTAGACACTTTCGGCAGTGGACTCCATACGCAACAAACTGCGATGCACGGTGGGTGCTGAAGATCTTCCTATCAGTACCAGCATTACTTTTTCAGCAATTTGAGCTACAGTAGCTTGTCTTTTGGATCGGACCACACGGGCCTGCCTTCACTCCACACGTGCATCACTGAGCCTTGGCTGCCCATGATCCTGTCGCCAGTTCACTGCGTTTCCTCCCTTGGACCACTGTTGATAGATACTGACCGGCTGCAGTTCTGGAGATGCTGTGACCCAGTCGTCTGACCGTCCAAATTCGGCCTTTGTAAAAGTCGCTCAGATCCTTACGCTTGACCAGTATTTCCTGCTTCTAACACATCATCCTTGAGTAGAGATTCTTCCCTTGCTCTCTAATATATTTCACCCACTGACAGGTGCCATGATAACAAGATTATCAATGTTATTCACTTCACCTGTCAGTGGTCATAATGTTATTGCTGATCAGTGTACATCTACAGCAGTCTGTAAGGGTTCGTAACTACGTGTCTACAGCGGTCTGTAAGGGTTAGTAACTGTATATGTCTACAGCAGTCTGTAAGGGTTAGTAACTACGTGTCTACAGCACTCTGTAAGGGTTAGTAACTGTATATGTCTACAGCAGTCTGTAAGGCTTAGTAACTGTATATGTCTACAGCAGTCTGTAAGGGTTAGTAACTGTGTATGTCTACAGCAGTCTGTAAGGGTTAGTAACTGTGTATATCTACAGCAGTCTGTAAGGGTTAGTAACTGTGTATATCTACAGCAGTCTGTAAGGGTTAGTAACTGTGTATATCAACAGCAGTCTGTAAGGGTTAGTAACTGTGTATGTCTACAGCAGTCTGTAAGG
>JACXGJ010018251.1:0-10400 GCA_016801105.1 Esox niger
GAAATATATTGAAGTAGTCAACAAGTACTACTTGGTTGCAGGTTTCTGACTATTTGTAAACTATTCATCATCATGTCATGATTAGTGAGTTGTAAGATATTTTTGCCACACATCTTTCTCAATGAATCATGGCAGCATCCACATGGTTGTAGAAGTGTTCAGTTTTATCGATATCTTCAGTTTATAGCCGGATAACCATTAACCGTAATTACACTGATTTTGTTATTTTAAATTGTGCATATTATGTTGTTCTTTCTCAGTCAGCACTGACACTTGCATCTGATATCAATACACTGTTACATTTTTTAAACCAATTGGTGAGGCTAAGTCTTAAGAGGGTGTAATTGATTCTGATTGGACTAAAACATAGATAAACTGTCTCGGAAGTATGAATCTTGAAAAACGAGTGCCTCATCCATTCAACAGGAAGGATGCACACTGACAGAAGACTTGATACGTTTGGTTTACTATGATGAAGCCATGTGTCCACAGGGTCATCCATTCAACAACTGCATCGATCCTCTACTAATTAATGCATGGCTTGGCTTTACAATCAGAAGTAATGTGAGCTTTTATTTTACATGTCAATATGGATAATCAAATGGTGCTCTGCTCTACCCCTAGGCTCATAATGGTCTTTGGGATTATTGGTTTGGTCTTCATGACCCACAGCCAGTGGGCTCTTATAGGAATGTCCTACATACATGGTGCCCTCCAGCTGGTGTCTGCATGCCGGTCTTTGTCTCACCCTGGTAGTTGATCATTGATCAGACACTTCAACGTAATTCAAAATGTTTCCCATAGGAACTGTCCCATCGATCTGTCAAAACTGTGACCACTTTGGCAAGCTGGCAGCCTTGGAACTGTTGAAATATATGTTAATTTTTATGAATTTTAATGTACAGAAGAACAGTGCTTCACAATAACTGGGAAATCTTCCTCAAGGATCATACAGCACTGTGATTCATCTAAGACATGGTGTCAATGATCAGCAAATTACTATTAATGCATCATAATCTTTTTCATGGTGTGTTATAGTGTACCTACAACCCATTATTAGGTCATTTTTGATTGCTTTAGGTGATCGTGCTACCAAACAGATTCAATATTTTATTGTTGTCACTAATGTGTAAGTAATATTGCTACATCTGTAATCGCATTGTTAGCCGATAACAGACAATCACTATTGGACCTCAGAATTGCACTGGAATCGTCCTTTTCGTACAGAACATCAAGTTCAACGAACAACGTGGGATACCCTTTGTTGTGCTTATCTGAGCAAGCACCTGGAAAATGACACCGACGAAGGAAGCCGGGTGGTGTTTTGGTCCGACTGTGGCTGCGGGGAAACCTCTCACTAGTATTCTCTTAGCAAATGTCCAGTCACTAGACAGTAAGCTGGACGAACTCAGGAGCAAGCTGGCGTTCCAGAGGGACATTAAAAAATGTAATGTTCTGGTTTTCACTAAAACATGGCTGGAGCCCTCAATCCCAGATGCGGCCATTGTTTCCGAAAGAGCTATCCATTCATCAGCAGGATCGAACAGCAGAGTCCAATAAAAGCAGAGTGGGTGGTGTCTGCTTCATGGTAAAGTCTGTGGTGTCAGGACGCGGACCCATTTTTTCTGGATGCTCTCCTGATCTGGAGCAACTTACAATTAAATGTCGCCCTTACTATCTACGCAAGGAGTTTACATCAGTCATTTTAACAGTGGTGTACATCCCCCCAAGCCAACACTGGGGCTGAGCTCAACCAACTTTTTCGTGTTATAGAAAGGCTTGAATGTTTACTTCCGGAGGCTGCCTTGATAGTTGCTGGCGATTTTAATGGGGCCAATCCAAAGAAAGTCACACCGAAGTTTAAAAGACACATCAACTTCCCGACAAGTGGGAAAAACACTCCTGACAATGTCTACTCTCCATTTCATCATGACATAAGGCCCTCCCCCTTCCTGCTTTCAGCAAATCAGACCATGCGTCGATACTGTTGCCCCCTGCTTACAGGAGATGCCAGTGACGAGGTCCATTCAACGATGGATGAACAAATTGGACGCCAACTTACCTGAATGTTTCCTCACCACAGACTGGAAAATGTTCCGATAGGCCTCTGGAGGCATTATCAATGAGTACAGAGTCTGTGACCGGATTTAATTGCAAACGCATCTACGAAGTTGTACAACGTACAACTACAAAATAATTTCCTAATCCAGAACCGTGGGTCAACATTGGTATTCGTGCCATGCATAAGGCACAGACTGTAACATTCAACTCCAGCAGAAAGGACAATTATAAGAAATCCCGGAATTACATCAGGAAGGCAAAAAAACTGCAAAAAGCCAATACAGAGTCAAAATATAATCTCTCTACCAGGGCTCCAATACCAGGAACATGTGAAGTGGTCTGAGAACAATGACTGACTAAAGGCTATTCAGGCAGTGTGGGGGAAGTGCCGGATTCTCTTCCAGAGGAACTGAACTCTTTCTATGCTCGCTTTGAGAACATCATCCCTGGCATGGACACTCAAATGGACCTGGATGTCTGCTGTTTACAAATGACCAGGTCAGACGTTTGCAAATCCTTTAAAAGGATTAACACCAGTGTAGCTCCTGGACCAGACAACATCTCAGGCCATGTTCTCAAGGTCTGTGCAGACCAACTGGCTGATGTCTATACTGATATCTTCAACCCATCACTATGTCAGTCAGTGGTCCCCACCTGCTTCAAAAAGTCCATAATTGTTCCTGTGCCAAAAAGCAAAATGTCCTCTGCATGAATGACTACCGCCCTGTAGCACTCAGACCAATCATCATGAAGTGCTTTGAGCGGCTAGTTAAAACTCACATGACAGACTCCATGCCTGTAACACTTGACCCACTGAAGTTTGCCTACAGACATAACAGATCCACAGAGGATGTCATTGCTCTGACCCCCCCAGTCCGCACTCTCTCATCTGGACAAGAGGAACACATATGTGAGAATGATGAGTCAATCTATATAGACGAGGTAAGGTCACAACAACTTCCAGCTCAATATCAGCAAAACAAAGGAGTTGATTGTTGATCACAGGAAGCAGCGGCGGGGAGACCACACCCCAATTCACATCAATGCGTCTGCAGTAGACAGAGTCGACAACATCCTTGGTGTCAACATCAGCGATGAGCTTAGTCTGGTCTCATCGCTCTAACATCATGGTGAAGGAGGCCAGGAAACAGCCGTCCTTCCTATGCTGATTAAGGAGATTTGGCATGGATTCCAGAATACTCACCAACCTCTGCAGGTGCACTATCGAGAGAATCCTGTCCGGCTGTGTCACCACATGGTATTGTAGCTGCACTCGACCGCAAAACACTTCAGAGGGTGATTACAACAGCAGAGCACATCACAAGGTCTCTACTCCCTGCAGGATTTCTACACAGGGAGGTGTTGGAGGAGGAGCAAACAAATCATCACAGTTCCCAGCCACCCATGCCATGAACTGTTCACCATGCTTGCGTCAGGCAGAAGGTACAGGAGTATTCCGTCCAGAACTAACAGGATACGGGACAGTTTCTTTCCTCAGGCTGCAAGGCTGCTCAAATCAGGAACCCCGTCCAAACATAGTCCCATGCACACCTGTCACTGTATATCATGCTCATCTGCCAATTATATAATGCCTGTCACTTTTACATTGCGCTACGGTTGTACAGTTGTATAGTTATTATTATTGATGCATGTTTTTTATAGTGTTATTATTGATTGTGTTTTTTTACTTTTTACTTTTAACTAGTCTCCCCATTTAATGTAAGATGAAGAATAATTGTCAAAAAACTTTGTCTATCAGCATAATACACTAACTACGCTGTGGGAAAATCTGGGTTATGTTTCCTTGAACGATAAAATAAAAATGAATACCTTTTGTCCCATCTTTTAGATACAAAACTGGTAGAGCGGTAAATGATTAAACAAAATGTTAAATTTCTCCACATTTTATGAAAAACTTGCTCAATAACAATGAAGGCCCTTCAGTTTTGCCTTCTGTGGGAGGGTGCATCAAATCTTGACTTCCACAGCATACAGTGGGGAGAACAAGTATTGGATACACTGCTGATTTTGCAGGTTTTCCTACTTACAAAGCATGTAAAGGTCTGTAATATTTAAGATAGGTACACATCAACTGTGAGAGATGGAATCTGAAACAAAAATCCAGAAAATCACATTGTATGATTTTTACATAATTAAGTATTTGATCACCTACCAACCAGTAAGAATTTCAGCTCTCACAGACCTGTTAGTTTTCCTTTAAGAAGCCCTCCTGTTCTCCACTCATTACATGTATTAACTGCAACTGTTTGAACTCGTTACCTGTATAAAAGACACCTGTCCAAACACTCAATCAAACAGACTCCAACTTCTCCACAATGGCCAAGCCCAGAGAGCTGTGTAAGGACATCAGGGATAAAATTGTAGACCTGCACAAGGCTGGGATGGGCTACAGGACAATAGGCAAGCAGCTTGGTGAGAAGGCAACAACTGTTGGCGCAATTATTAGAAAATGGAAGAAGTTCAAGCTGATGGTCAATCTCCCTCGGTCTGGGGCTACATGCAGGATCTCAACTCGTGGGGCATCAATGATCATGAGGAAGGTGAGGGATCAGCCCAGAACTAAACAGCAGGACCTGGCCAATGACCTGAAGAGAGCTGGGACCACAGTCTCAAAGAAAACCATTAGTAACACACTATGCCATCATGGTTTAAAATCCTGCAGCGCACACAAGTCCCCCTGCTCAAGCCAGCGCATGTCCAGGCCTGTCTGAAGTTTTTCAATGACCATCTGGATGATGCTCATCTCGCCTTGTTTGGAGGAAAAGGATGAGAATATCCCCAAGAACACCATCCGAACCGTGAAGCATGGAGGTGGAAACATTATTCTTTGGGGATGTTTTTCTGCAAAGGGGACAGGAAGACGGCACCGTATTGAGGGGAGGATGGATGGGGCCATGTATCGCGAGATCTTAGCCAACAACCTCCTTCCCTCAGTAAGAGGGTTGAAGATGGGTCGTGGCTGGGTCTTCCAGCAAGACAACGACCCAAAACACACAGCTGGGGCAACTAAGGAGTGGCTCCATAAGAAGCATCTCAATGTCCTGGAGTGGCCTAGCCAGTCTCCAGATCTGAACCCAATAGAAAATCTTCGGAGGGAGCTGAAAGTCCGTATTGCCCAGCGACAGGCCCGAAACCTGAAAGATCGGGAGAAGGTCTGTATGGAGGAGTGGGACAAAATCCCTGCTGTAGTGTGCGTAAACCTGGTCAAGAACTACAGGAAACGTATGATCTATTTAATTGCAAACAAAGGTTTCTGTACCAAATATTAAGTTCTGCTTTTCTGATGTATCAAATACTTATGTCATGCAATAAAATGCTAATTAATTATTAAAAAAATCATACAATGTGATTTTCTGGATTTTTGTTTTCGATTCCGTCTCTCATAGTTGAAGTGCACGTATGAAACAAATTACAGACCTCTACATGCTTTGTAAGTAGGAAAACCTGCAAAATCAGCAGTGTATCAAATACTTGTTCTCCCCACTGTATATGTCCAGGCAAGATGCACATCACTGGACAGATGTCGTAGACTCTCCCAGACCTGCTGTTGTGGTCGCACAGAGACAATGTTATAACCGCAAATCAGACATGAAATTACATGACTCGCATTACCGGCAAGTGGGTCAATTTCAAGGGTGGCATGAGCTTTTTATTGAAGCATGAAAAGCTTCAAACAGTCACGTAAAATGTTGAGGATAATTTAGTCTGATTCAAATGTTTTCTGTGAAGGATAATCAAACCACTTCAAGAAAGACAAACGCTATCATAATGTACTTAAAAATAAGGCAATCAAGCACTGAAAACTATTATAACAGATGATGGTTAGCTATGTACATCTGAGTGTGTGAGTGTGTGTGTCTGTTTGAGTCCTTCTTGTGCTTGGCGACAGTAGAGGCAAAAAATAACGGGAGCTCAGGGAAAGCACTGCTCCCAGCAGTGTGTCCCCATGTACATACCCAAGACTTCCCCTGCCTCCTCTAACTAGCCCGGCACTGTGTTGATTGGCTGCTGGTGACATCACCAGCAAGCGAAAACAGGCCCCCGGAAGGTATGATTTCAAAATGTCTCACCCTATTGTGATAAAGGGAAGAATAAAGATAGGTATAGGGCTCCACTTCTCCTCAGAGTATAGGACAGTACCGCATATCCTTCTAGAGCTGTTCAGACACCACATTTAGCAGGGATGTTGGAGCTTGGCTCTGTCTGTGCAAAGGAAAAATTTAAGACTGGTGAGAAAATGAGATATTCCTACAACATGCATCGATTATAACCTCAACATTTCTGGCATGTGCAGTTTTACGTTTGCTCCACACAGCTCTATATAGGTCTCCTCTGATCAGGCAAAGCCTTTCCCTCATTGAAGCAGAGTTAATCTGATGCTTTCAGAAGGTACTTTTTGAGTAACGGCTTGCCACCCTCTCATACAGGCCAGTAAAATACATGGCTTTTGATTTGGTTGACGGGAGAAAGATTATTACTCAACTCCCACCGACTGAACTGTTTAAATGGGCAATGAACTGTTCAAAATGGCCTCTGTGACATATTCACAAGTCTCTTTGTTTGAGCACTGAGTTTTCAGAGTGGACAATGTTTCTTAAAGTATTTTAATGGCATTTGGTCAAAGTCATAAAATCACATTGGCATGTTTTGCCTGTTTTCAATCCAATCATCATTTGATCAAAGTGGCACTAGAATATTGTCTTTAGGAGGTAGCCTACCGGGCTAATAAATTGAAAATGATACCAAAACAAAAGGCTGTACAACACCAAAAAGTTAGACTTGCAATTCAGCTATAAATCTGATTGGATTTTGGGACAGAAACTGCACAACTAAAAGTGATTTTGAACTAGCCTGGTGTTAACTAGGCGGCGTAGGCATTAGCCAAGCTAGCATTTGTTTACTTTAAGCAAGTTTAAGCTTCTTTACAGTCACTCTTTAAAATAAATGCTTTGCAACAATTGCAATGACTAGTTATACTAGCAGTCACTGAAGACAGCAGACATTGTTATTATTACCACTGAGCATAGAGGGCATGTTTCCGGTCTGCCCATCAACAACAACTTATGACTTCTTCCACACATTGTTATTACAATCAATTCCGAACCCTTATTTTTATCCACTATCGAACACATTTCCAATGCCAGTATCGGATCAGTGCAACCCGTGCAAAAATACATTTACCACAAGACAACATAAAAACAACAGCCAGCATGTCTAGACAGACAGCGAGGGGGGCTTAAGGCCCTGCACCTTTCCTCTCAGACTCAATAACTGCCCTTTTTGCCCTTCGTTGCCCATATTCTTCTTGCGTGACACGTGTCATTCACTGGGCATGCATAACCCATCTGCGCCACTACGTGTGTATCTCGAGCAAACAGCCATGCCTTGTCCAGCTGCATAATGTGCATTGTGGAAGCTGAGGGGACTGCGTAATCCGATGGGTGCATGGCACCCAGCAGTCTGTTCTGCCATCAGCATATTTCTGGGGAGCCCTTATTTTCCCATTTTGGCCCAATCCCCTCGGAAGCTCTCTGCACGGCCCTGAACATCAGTGTACCAAAAGTAATGTCTTCAGGATCACACTCCCGATAACACTGCTCAGTAAAATAGCTTTAAACAGTTCTCTCTCCAGAGGTTTAACCGGTTAGCATATTTCTTTGTATATTTAATGGTTCATTCCATTCAATTCAAATAAACTTTCTGTTAGGTAGTAAGTATAACATTTGGTCAGTTGTCACAATTTTTTTCTATCTATATATTATGACAAACCATTTTAAAGGGTACAGTACATCATAATGATTATTTCAAGAGCTCGATTTATCTTTCACACCATTCACTTCTGTTCCTGAAACTCCATGAAGTTCGAATAACGCTCCTCATGGGGTAAAAAAAACATTTTAAATGAGCAATATTTTCCAAACTCAACGAAAGAGAAATCTGTTGAATTATTAGCTAGGTTGCACTGAATACAAATCAATATTAAGTTCAGAACGCTGAAATAATTCTAGATGGTGTTGAAGTTTACTGTACATTTGACATTCTAAACTGTCCTTACACAGATTCAGAAAATAGGTTGGATAGATTTTTTGAAAGGATTTGTTTGTTTGCCCAAAACTGTGGCTACTCACCTAAAAACATTAAACTAGTTACAGTGAAGGAGAAAAGTATTTGATACCCTGCTGATTTTGTATGTTTGCCCACTGACAAAGAAATGATCAGTCCTGGAGTGGCCTAGCCAGCCTCCAGACCTTAATCCAATAGAAAATCTGTGGAGGGAGCTGAAGGTCCAAGTTGCCAAATGTCAGCCTCGAAACGTTAATGACTTGGAGAAGATCTGCAAAAGGGAGTGGGACAAAATCCCTCTTGAAATGTGTGCAAACCTGTGGGCCAACTACAAGAAGCGTCTGACCTCTGAGATTGCCAACAAGGGTTTTGCCACAAAGTACTAAGTCATGAGGGATGGGGTCGAATACCTATTTCCCTCATTAAAAGGCAAATCAATTAATAAAATTGACATGCGTTTTTCTGGATTTTTGTTGTTATTCTGTCTCTCGCTGTTCAAATAAACCTACCATTAAAATTATAGACTGATCATTTCTTTGTCAGTGGGCAAACGTACAAAATCAGCAGGGGTTTAAAACCTTTTTTCTTTACTGTAAGCTGATAGAACATACTCGAAATGTATTCATGTACATTAACCCAAAATGTAGTGAGACTACTTTAAAATGGCTTCCTCATTACCTAACCAAAAGTGCCGGAGAAGTGCCGGAGGAGTAGCGACATCAAATAAAGAGCAACTTTTCACAGACTGAGCACTTGAAGATCAAAGGCAGCATGATACAGTTAAGATTAGTAAAGGGAAAATGTGCACAACCATAGAAACTGGATTCATTTTTCCTGACTGTGCATTTATCCCTGTGAGGAGGAATTCAGCAGGACACACGCCATGCAAGAGGAGAGGTTAATAATTGTCCAGTTAATAAAAAGGAAAGAATTATGCAAACTTAAGAAATAATAATTTGGATATTCTTCGCCTCCCCAACCAGGCTAACTGTGCGGCTGATATTGTTTGTTGGTTAAGGAGATTACTGTCAATATCCAAAATATTGTGGTGGTTTGTGAAACTAATGAAGTGCAGATGGGAGGGCAGGATTTGACCTACTTCAGCTCAAATGCCCAACAAATATCACTTATATTCAATATAAAGGAAACCATGCCAGGGTGCACAGACGGCATCAAATCCCTCTTGCATCAATACAGCATCATTACTTTCTTATCATGCTATATTTTTTGGCAAGCCTAAATAGCTAAGAGAGAATGTAAGATTGTAAAAAAAAAAAATTGAAGCATATGCACAGGGTGAGAGATTTTTTTTTGTTTTAACATTGTGACGATGTGACTAAACATTTTGAGGAAACCTTAATTGAGTTTTACTTGTGTACAACTGATTGCTAAGATTCTGTCTCTCAGTAAGCTGCCCCACTGCTGCACTGGATGTGCCCTGTTGCTCTCCACTTGCCTCTACCACAGAACGAACAAATGAAGTTACACTATAGAGTTGGTTGTGGGGATTAGGATGTTATGGGTTTTTCTTCATTTTTTGGGTTGTATCCTTAGCCTGGCTGGGTTTTTTTGACAGGGAGGTAGTATAGTGCCCTCCACAATTATTGGACACCATGCAATAAGCATAAAAGGCTTTGAAAAATGTAATTGGTGTTCATTGGCATGAACACACTAAAAATATTGATGATAACTAACGGTTATGTGAGATAAAAAATTTCACTTAAAGTGTTCACCTCATATTTATACCCAGTAAGAATGTCAGAGAGAAAAACTAAGAAAAAGTTGTTCATTGTCATTAATGCACAATGAGGTGCATAGTTTAAGATGTAAGAAGTGCAAGAATCGAAGCTGGAGAACTGTATAACATCTCAATATAAAATGACATCTCAATGCCAACAAGCTATTTGGACATCTTGCCAGAAGAAAGCATTTACTATCTTCAAGAGAACACATCTGGCCATAGAACTGGGATCCAATCAACATCCCAGGTAGCATCAGCATTTACCAGGGAAAACCAAGATACAGTACGAGCCTTTTTCTGGTTGTATGTAAACTTGCACATGAAACAATGTAAACGAAAATGTAAACTAAAAAAATATGAATATTCTGAATTCTAATGGGATATTAAAAGTAGCTCACATCTTTAGACTTCCAAATTTTATTGTGTTACAAAATGAAATTAAAATTAATCTGTTTAGTTTTGCCACAAAAAAAGTCAATAAATTGAAAAGTAACTGATTTGCATAAGTATTCCC
>JACXGJ010018252.1:0-10395 GCA_016801105.1 Esox niger
ACACACACACACACACACACACACACACACATTCTTTGCTCCAGAGGCCGGTGCCTCAGTTCTTACAGTAGTGGTGAATTGCTCCTTTATTGTAGCTCTTAATAACAGACATTTAGCTGTGTTGTTTCCATTTGTATAACCGGTAAAGGTCTTAGTTTTTTATGTAATAAATTCCAATAACAGATTCTCTTCCTCGTTCTGCCTGCTCGGGTTTCTCCAGTAAATTAATGTGCCTGCATTTGGAGATAAAGGAAATGAAGTGCCAATATGTGTGTGTATACAATTTGTCCTTCTCTGCTCAACATCATGTCAGCGGTCTTTTCCACCATGTTGTGCCCAGGGCCACTCGTCACGTAGGGCTACGTTTACACAGGCAGACCCATTCTGATCTTTTTTCCCGTCATCAAAATAAACCTGAATTGTGTTGTCCATGTAAACAAAATATTGTCCAAGTTGAGGTCATGTTTACAGTGACGATCTGAACCTCTAATAATCATAGTCTCGAATTGGTCTAGCATTGTTTGGGTCTTGGTCTTGGCTAAGACTTGATGCTCTTAGGGTCCTTCAGGCATCATGTCATCTGCCTTTTACACAGGAGGGGCTTCGGTCTTGGCACTTACCTATAAAGATCTGACTGATGGAGTGCTTCAGAGATGGTTGTTGTTCTGGCAGGTTCTCCCATTTCTGCAGAGAAACTCTGAAGCTCTGTTAGAGAGCTTGACCATTGCCCTTCTGATCTGGTTACATAGTTTGATGGACAGCCAGCTCTAGGAAGAGTCCCGTTGGTTCCAAAGTTCTTCTCTCCAATCAAGTTCTAAATAAATCTCAGGTTGTATTTCCTTGTACCTACAACAGCAGCACAGTCATGGTTAAACAGTTCTTACCCTCTTGTGTTCAATTGCTTAAAAAAATGTATTTCTATCGATGAGCTCTGTGTAATCCTTTTAGAATGTATTCATGTATTTTAATAAACTTAATCCAAAACCTTATAAGCTGTTAGACAGTACATTTCCATGAATACACACCACAGCTAATTCATTTACATGTTTTATTTTTTATTTGAAGTTAGGTATAAACCTTAATGTCACTACTAAAAGAGATGTAAATGAAGTAGAATCAGTCTGCCTTAACTACACCCTTAGAAATATCTTATGGCCTCTAACTGTTTAGACATGCAGCACTTTCTGATGTGATATTCCCTTCCTGAACAAAGAGAATTGTGATTTCTGCGGACTTCTCTCACCTACAAATATGAAAAACATGACATGACTTATGAAATCATTGGTGTGCTTCTTTTGCCGTACGTTCACATTTTGGAGAACCCTCCTGCTATCCTAGCTGGGCAGAGTTAATGCCTACGTCCTTTTATAACCAACCAGACTCAATTGTCAATTTGTTGTTTACTTGTTATCTTCATGTCTTTTGTATCTTCTTGCTCTACTTTCTCTTGTCCCTGTTCGTTTCCTCTATTCATTTGCTCTTGTGCTCTTTTAATTTCCTCTTGTCCACTCTATTTCTTGTTTTTCTCTATTTTCTCGTGTCCTCTCTTCATTTCCTCTTGTCCTCCCTTCTTGTTCTGTCTTCATTTCCTTTTGTCCCATCTTTAGTTCCTCTTCTTTTTCTCAATTTCCTCATCCTGTCTTCATTTCCTAATCCTCTCTACATTTCTGTGTGTATTTCTTCCGTTGTTGTTTCAGTAATGAGGTATAGTACCTGCAAGCCTGGTTTCCCCTCACCCCCCCTCCATTCCCCTTCACCTCTCCCTTATCTTTCAGTCCCTCCCTCTCTCCTGTTTTCTGGGACCCTGTCTTCACATGGAATGCCTCATAGAGGGAAAAAAAGAAACCAAGATGGTGAGAAGGAAAGATAAAAAAAGCACACAAAACAGATACTTTTGGAATTTGCCTCATTCCTCTTTCTTTTTATCTGGCTCTTGTCTTAACACTGCCTTTATTCTCTGCTCTCTCATGAATTACACATGTATGCATTTCTGTCTCCTTGCCTCTCCCTCTGTTCCTTCGCAATGGTTTGTTCAGGTCGTATCCTGTGTGTTGGGAGCATAACTGGGTTACTGTCTGTTCTGTTGTTTATGGAGAGAAAACAGAAACAACACATTCATATAATGACCTTTAGCCACAGACTTTCAGAGTGGATTGACGACATATCCTGATTTCCAATAGAGTCCTGGGATCTAGTTTTGCTATTATATCTCAGTCTAAGCTCGTCATGCCTTTGGGATATCATGGCTAAGATCAGGGAATGTCTCAAAGCGAACAACAAAATTAGGTGTGTTTGTATGTGTGTGTGTGTGTGTGTGTGCATTAATGGGGGAATGTGTGCTTGTGCTTCTGCATCAGTTGGGGAAGTGTCCAATAGAAGTTTATGGATTGCAATTTGCCCCTTAAACACCTGCTTTAACAAGTCCACACACACACATATACACACACACACACACGCACACACACACACAAATCAGTGAAGAGTAATGCATGAGCAGTGATTAATGTCCCAAAGGGGCATTGGCAAAGAGATATATCTGCTTTAAATACCCACTAGAACTATGACTCTCTCCCTTTCTCTCTTCCTTTCTAGCTCGCGTTTTCTCTATTCCATTGTCTTTGCATTTCTCTTTCTATTCCTGTTCATTCCTTTCTTTCAGTCTTGACAAGCTGCCTCACTGCTTGTCTGCTGAGCGGCTCCCTGCCCTACATCATAACATCTCCCATGGTTCGTTTCGTTAGTCAGTGCCGATACAAGTGGAAGAGAGGAAGGTGACGATGATGGTGATTGGAGCTCATTGTCTGGCTGCCGTTGGAGGTGTACGTGACTCTTATCATTTGTCAGAGTTTGACAGTCTCTGTGTGTGTGTGTGTGTGTGTGTGTGTGTGCGCGTTTGTGTGTCAGTAATGATATGCATGCTCTGGGCTCTGGTTTGATCCGTGCTGTCTGAGGTGTCGTCTGCTCACCTTTGTCTGAAGGGGAAGAGAAGAGGGAGGCATATTGGAGGGGGCGGTAGACAGACAGAGGAGAGGGGGAGGGAGAGAGAGAAAGAGAAGGAAATAGAGAGATGGGGGAGGGATAGAGAGGGAGGAAGGGGAGGAGGAGGCTGTTCTTTTCTCACAGCAGGAGGCAGCTCATATCATACCATTGTTATAGGTGTGTGTGTGTTTCTGTGTGTGTGCAGGAATACAACCTATATGAGCCCTGTTCCTAAAGCAGGTGCTGTCTTAGAAACATGCACACTCACACACACTCTCACACACACACACACACAGACACACACACAAATGCATGCTGAGGAGAGACTTTCCCCTATCTATACTGATGTCAGTGGTTATGAAGGGAGCCTGCTCTTTTGCATGCTGCGCCCACACTCCCATTGAGGACGTTCTAGCTGGGGCTTGGTACAGTTTTCTGTCAGAGCAGTAGAGCTAGTTCTGTTTATTTGGTTGAATGGATCTGCATGAGGTTTGGTTATGATCTCTGCTTGATTCCACTATCTCAGCAGTAGCCTCCTCACAAAGCCAGTGAGCCTATATGCACATATGGCAAATCAATATCTCTCACACACACAGACACACACACGTATACATACATGCACACAAAGCACATACACACTTACACACCCAGCGATTGATCTTCCTACTTTCTGACCTGCCTAAGCAATTATCTCCCAAATGATTCAGAATCCATCGTCAGCTCTGTACCAGCCAGCAGACACTAAACCAGAGGGGTGGAGTTTGTGTTTCGCTTCTATTAACACAGACTCATTTACATCACTGCATGCTGGCAAATGTCACACAATATATTACGCTCTATAAATAACAGAAGCTGACAGTGGCTATATTGTACATATTCATATATATATATATATATATATATATATATATATATATATATATATATATAAAATAATGTGTGATTTTTTGTTAAGTTACCAAAATTCTGTTTAGAAGCATGCAACCAAACAAACAACAACAACTGTATAGGTGTTTCATATAAAACAGCAAACAAAACACAAGGACTGAGACACCATAACAAACTTACATGCGCCCCAAACACCCACTGTACATTTTTCTGGTTAATTCTTTTGATGGTGTATCCATGTATCTTTGGTGCTTTAACATTTCCAGGGGGCTTACATTTACTGGTTTATTGGTTTCTGTGTCCACGACTAAAGCTGATCTAGAGAAAAGCCTTGGCACTGATGTATGTAGATTTTCAACATTGTACTGACTGATGAAACATTAAAATAAATAACTGCATAACAAATAAGGGACAAATCATTTGTGGAACTTGAGCATGTTCTGGAGACAAGCTGAAATTTTAAAACAAGATTCAGCACCTCAAGCTACATTTAAAAAAAAATATATATATGTATATGCTCTAGTGTTTCAGGTGTAACATGGGACAACTTTGGTGCAGAATTTTTTATAGAAGTATAGGGAGATGGAATAACATGGAGCGAGTGTTATTCCATTCCCCCAATGCTGCCCAAAGCCAGGAGTTTCCTCAGTTCTCAAGGTCATACCCCATAACACTGGAAGCGTGTGCAAATGAAAATGGGCTGAGGTTCTAGATGGGGCGAATTAGAGTATGAGATAAGGTTGAGAACATAATGGATGACGTGAGGATCTGAATAGGATGTAGTGGATAGGGTAAGGTGGTGGATGGGATGAGGTGGTAGATGGGGGAGGTCGTGAAATGGGTGAGGCAGTGGACTGACTGAAGACATGGATGGGATGAGGTTGTGGATGGGCTGTGGCAGGGGATGAGGTGAGGCAATAGATGGAGTGAGGTAGTAGATGGGGTGAGGTAGGTTCGCTTAAATGGATAACGCTGCCAGAAACTGAGGAGAGAGAAAGATGGAGAGGATGGAGGTCACTGCAGAGCTAGCAGGGAAGTTTACTGGGAGGTACGTGTGTGTTGCAAAGCTAACAGTGGTGTTCTACACCCCTCCTAGGCAGCAGTGTGTTCATTTGACAGAGCATTTTGAATTATTTTGTACTCCGTTGTATGAGGAAACGATCAGCGAGAGGCTTTATTTTAACAGTTCAATAATAGCTGGATATTCTATCTGTCTTTGTCTTCATAACTGGAGGACTGTGGAGGAACTCTGTGGGAATCATATTGTATGCACAGACAGTGTTTTTGTGTCTTTTATAACTGGCTTTCTCCTTTCCAGATGAGTTTCCCTGTCTCATAGGGATTCAAACCTCTGATGGGAGACTGGTATTAGCATCTGTAATAGGCCTGGAGGATTGTGTGTGTGTGTGTGTGTGTGCGTGTGTGTGTGTGTGTGTGTGTGTGTGCGTATGTGTGCGTGTCCAGCAGTCTGAGACTAACGACGTTCTGACCCCCTCTTTGTCTGGAGACAAAGCAATGCTTGTGGCAATATTCCTCTGGGTCATGCACAAACACACATACAGACACACAAACACACGAGTACAAACACACACACTTTTGCTGAGTGTGTGAATGAGGGCCTCTCAGAAATGGATGGGCCAGCTGTATCTGTGTTGGGTGTGTGTGACTTTGCGTGTCTGCGTGTGTCCGTGCTGTGTGTGTGTGTGTGTGTGTGTGTGTGTGTGTGTGTGAGACAGCTGTGTTCATGCTGAGGGTCCTTCATTGAGATGCATTGAAAATGCTGGGCATGCGTGTCTGAAACAGCTATTCACACACAACCCCCTCATCAGATCCCCCTTCACAGATGAATAGCAAGGGGTTTGTATCTGTGTGTGGGCAATTGTGTGCGTGTGTGTGTGTGTGTGTGTGTGTGTGTGTGTGTGTGCGCGTGCGTGCGTTGTTGATGCAGAGTTTTAATAAATGTGAGCACTCTGGGGATATAATCTACATAAGTGGCTGCTTCAGAGAGCAGACACATTTTCATGCAATTATCTCAATTGGTCTATTTTAGTTAACAGTCATCTGACTTCATTGTCCTCATGTAGATGCTAAGGGCAAAATGTATAGATCACTCAAATGTTGATTTCAACTTTGGTAACAAACCCCCAACACAGGAAGTGAAATGTGCAGAGACACCTTGTTCAGTTAGTAAGTCATGTTTTTTGTTAATGAGAGGGACATTTAGTTTATCCTGTGTTTGTGCGTCTATGCTCTGTATCTCTGTGTTTGTCTATATCTGTGCTGTGTGTTGGGTGTGTCTGTGCGCATGTTTGTACCGCGTGCGTGTCTGTGCTGTGTGTGCATGTGTGTGTGTGGGGGGGGGTCTGTGACGTCTGTGTGCGGTTTTGTGTGTCTGTACTGGGTGTTGTGTTTAAGTTGTCATTCTTGTCACTGAGCTATACACACAAACTGGCGCCGAAAATGTCAGTGCAAACAGATTTGAACAAACAGATGTATACACTCACATTCACACACTGTCAGTGTTACACACACATACACACACAGACACAGTGATTATACGCAGAGCTTGCTGTATGGAACAGTTGGCTCTAATGGGTTATCTCCAGCCCCAGATGGGTTCTCAGCCGGCTAGCTTTTCTCTACAGAACCCTGGGAAGGCCTGTAATCACCATAGCTCCTCATGGGATGAAGTTTCACACAAAAATCTAAATCCACCATTGGCACCCGTTCAAAATTGCCCCAAGGTTGCCTAGTTAAATCTTGTTAATTCTCATGAATTAAATACCATGACCGTTTTCTCAATAGTTGGGCATGTTTAAAATGTCTGATACTTGGTTGAAATTGTTCTCAACAAACGGCATACCCTTTAAAGAAGTATTTTGATCAGGATGTGCAATTAGAATGCTAATGCTCATTAACTCCTTTTGATTTGTACTACCATAATATAATTCTTTGAGAGGAAGTATTTTTAATTGCTATTTATAGCCCCTGTAGGTCTATATGCAAAATGTGTTATATTGGCTTTTATTGGTATTGTATTTTCCCTGTTCCTGGAGATCATGTGGTTTAATCTCCAACCTGTGGCACAAACACACCCTCACATCAGTGTTGGACCAACGCCCCAGTGGGAACCACCTGGCATAGGGATGCAAAATAGGGCCCTTGAACGTAGCCCAGCTGCTACCCATGAATGCAGCTTATATGCCAGCCCTTGACAAGCCACACCTGCCCCCAATCAGCTGTTGGCCATGGAGAATAAAAGGGTCCCAGAAAAGCAGTTCTGGCCAGCAATGGAAGAATATTAAAGAGAAGAATGGGGTGTGGCACGTTGTCCATGTGGTTAATGTTCCAACTTTGATAATCTTTCCTCTGACACCTTTTTGTAAATAAATACCTTCCAGGGCCAAGAACATTGGGATGGTCTGTTTGTGAATTACCTGGGTTGAATCTCAAATCGCATACCACATTGCATACTATATACATCTCAACATTTGATTATTTTGTTGCACATTAACATTACGCCAATTTTTTTTTTGATAGACAACCATTAAGCATTGGGGTAAACTAATGTTTCTTATGAAGTTTACTTCCACCACAAATAGAATCTACTGTATACATTTTGTCATTGGTCATTTTATTAGCTTATTAGCCAGTAATACTAGTCAAGGTAAAAGATGAGAGAATCGTGGAAACCCCTCCACTTTTACTGCAGAAGGGATTTTGGTCAATATTACCCCAAAAAGCATTTATGGATGCAAACTAAAGAATCCACCAGAAATAGTACCAGGGCTGCCCAAACCTGTTGCTGAAGATCTACGGTCCTGTAAGTTCTCTCCAACTTCAATTTAAAACACCTGATACTAATAATTAGCTGGATGAAAAGCTTAATCAGGTTTGTCACAAATGGGTTGAAGAGAACCTACAGGACAGTAGATCTCCAGGAACAGGGTTGGGCAGCCCTGTAACTTTTGGCATTTTCAGCGTATGTAAGACATACTAACCTGCTCGCATACTAATCTGGCATACTACTGTATATATTATGCAAGTTTGCAATTTGAGATTCAGCTCTGACATTTTTTTTACCAAATATTTACAATCAAGAGTGCTAGACTTGGGTTGGAGGAACAGATTTTAGAACATTTGTATAAAGCAAAATAGACAGAAATGTACAAAACTTCCTATATTTGAGCAACATAATTTTACCTAGAATTTCTAAACAAACAGCGGGATGCAGGGTTTTTTCTCATAGAGCTCCACTACTGTGGAATGATCTGCAGATTAATCTTAGCAATGCAAACTCAGTGATTGTCTAAGAAAGCCTCAACTCTTCAACAAAGTCTATGATTAAGTGCAGTCTTGCCTCGGTGTGTGAAGGTGAATGGAACAGTTTGTATAGAATCCACCCTTGCTGCCTTTGTCAGGCTCTCATCTCCACTGGGATGTCCTCTCCAGTGCCATTGTCAGCCGGGCTCTCATCTCCACTGGGATGTCCTCTCCAGTGCCTTTGTCAGCCGGGCTCTCATCTCCACTGGGATGTCCTCTCCAGTGCCTTTGTCAGCCGGGCTCTCATCTCCACTGGGATGTCCTCTCCAGTGCCTTTGTCAGCCTTGCTCTCATCTCCACTGGGATGTCCTCTCCAGTGCCTTTGTCAGCCGGGCTCTCATCTCCACCGGGATGTCCTCTCCAGTGCCTTTGTCAGCCGTGCTCTCATCTCGACTGGGATGTCTTCTCCAGTGACATTTGTGGGTGGAGTCAGTAGCTTACGGTTGTTCTCTGTTGCTGTCCTCGTGCCATGGGTGTGAACTCTGTGGGCGTTTGCAGTTGATTGATGTCCCTTTGGTTAGATGCTAGGCAAAGTGGGTGGAGTGACTTCCTGCCTGTTGGGCTCTATTCGGGGTTACCATTGCGGATAGAGCCAAAATGTCACTGGACCCTTGTCTCAGCTCCAAGATTTTACACAGTTATATTATTGTGCTGGGAGAGTAAAGGAGTAGGGATTCTAACTTGTGTTCTGTTCTGATTTACCTGTGGAGGACACGAGCCCTTGGACCACACCTCAGGACTACTAGGTCCTGGTCCAAAGTCCTCCTAATTGGGTTGCAGATCAAGTAGCTGACGATACCTGATGATTCCAGCTGCCACTCCGCTGACCGTTCCTCCCCCTGGATTGTCCCTGTCCTTGTTCATCTGGTCATGCTTCTGACCTGGATTAGGGTCTGAGAAATCTTCACCCGGTACAGCCAGAAGTGGACTGGCCACCCCTCAGAGCCTGGCTCCTCTCTAGCTGTTTTCCAAATGTTGCACATGAACAATTCCACCGACTTTCAATGTCCCTTTGTTTATTTCTTACACTAGTTCTCGTTCTAAATATATACACGTAATTCCACACGGTATTAACATTCCTCCATCACATTCAATGTAATTTTGGAAATGGCTAATTTGCTCACTTACAGTCTTGGCCTTTATCTCACTTTACAGTCACATGAAAATTATAACTCATATTAATTATACATATTGGATCCATGTTTTTATTTAGTTTATAAGTCATATTTAATTACATTGAAACACAAACACATAGTTGTTCACCTGCAAAGACAAAAATACAGTAGTATGAGTTTGGTGCCCTCTCACCTCTTTGCTAGCTCATGGTCTAATTCTTGATCCTGGGTATTGCCCATCTGCCCTAAGACCCCAGGCCTGCCTGTACACTGCCTGACAATATCCCTCCTACTACACAGGAACACCTCGGCATTACTGTATGTGAATATCCCAGTTATGCCAAAAAACATGTCACATTAGAGCTATATGTTTAACTATATTAATCATTAGAACTACAAATAATTTAAGTGGGGGGATACATTTCCAACAGGGTCTCATGCTAAGTCTTGACCACAATAGGGAGTCTTTCCTAGCCACTGTGCATCAACCCTGGTGTTGTTTGCTCTTTGGGGTTTTAGACTGGGTGTTTTGTAAAAGCACTCTGTGAGCACTGCTCATGTAAAAGGGCTTCATAAAATATATTATTTGACTGTATATCCTTTTTTTTAACTAAAGTGCTTCTCTAGAGCGATATTTGTACATTTTCCTATTTCAATTATTTATTTCCAACACCTTTATTGAAAACTTCAAAGAACTGCCCAGTTTTGGGGCAGGACAGAAGACAGAGCAGTAGTGGGGAAATATTCAATTTGTTTGGTTAACTGGCAACAACTCAAAAAAAGCAGCAGCACAACCAAGACCTGCCATACATACCACACAAACAATGATCCACACTTATATAGGATCCCTATTAGAGACAATAATTGGCAGCTGCCTCTTATTGAGGACCAACAATACAGAAGCACAGAGATGCCTAGAGGCACCTCTGCTATCAGGCCCTACTTCCCTGTCTCATTACAACCTTTCTCACTACAGCCCTATCTCACTACTTCCCTGTCTCATTACAACCTTTCTCACTACAGCCCTATCTCACTACTTCCCTGTCTCATTACAACCTTTCTCACTACAGCCCTATCTCACTACTTCCCT
>JACXGJ010018253.1:0-10396 GCA_016801105.1 Esox niger
ATCACAGAGAGTGGTGTTGTATGGGTGCCAGGTTTGGATCACAGAGAGTGGTGTTGTATGGGTGCCAGGTAACTCTGTGGAACTTGATTAAATCTTTTTGAACTGGGAGTCCTGGCTCCTGTTGTTCCGATCAGACATCTTGTGATGGTCTCTTCCAGTCAAACCCCAGTGCCTCAGTTCCTTCATCTGTATTGTATATGCTTTCTAAGACATTAGCATAGGTAAATGGTATTACTCAACCCATTTGATCTCAATGACACATAAAAGATCAAACAAAACACCTAATCACTTCAGTCACTCTCTGTCCACTCTTACCCCCAAAACTGGCAATCTGGGCACTGTCCAGGAAATGATGGGTCCGTGATATATCCCTGCAGAACCCCACGCTTCCATTTTCCAGAGTATCCCACACAATCTTTAGAAAAACAACAGCAATATCTGCAAAGAAAATTGCTACGGCGATAATCCTTTCCGTAAACATATTACTACCTACATAACTGTCGTTATTGAACAACATGTAGTTATGGTACTATAGTTAAACAACGCGTAATTAAGGTACTGTAGTTAAACAACGCGTAGTTACGGTACTATAGTTAAACAACGCGTAGTTACGGTACTATAGTTAAACAACATATATTTACGGGGCTATATAGCTATAGTTCCAGGGTCAAGTAACAAGACCCAGTAACTTGAAAACAAACAGTTACTAACTAGCTAGCTATTTTGACAGATAGAAAATGTGTGTGTATTTCAGTGCTGACTGCTGATTATAGATCATCTAAAGTTTAATAATTTTCTGACCGCTGACAGCTGCATGGCTTTTACACAGCAGACTGAAAGGAAGGAACGGAGATGACGTCTGAATGTGAGCCAGCAGTGTTTTGGCCCTGGCTGTGACTGTGATTACAAAAGGCAGCCAGTAGATGGCAATGTCGGCATTTGTTGAAATACTTGAGCATGGGAAAATGATAGAAAGCCGATAACAAACATGGCAGTTTGCTGTGGGTCAACCCGTCTAGGTGTTTTGCCCTGCAACTTGGATAGATTAGGGCTTGAAATCCTCAGCTTTCTTTGCCTTAGGTTTTTATCTCTTCACATTATTGTATGGTCACAGCAACACCTTTAATTCAGTGTCATTTGTCTTCATCCCAAATGGCTCCTTATTCCACATACAGGGTATTTATTCCACATACAGGGTACTTATTCCACATACAGGGTAACAAGACCAGGGCACTAAAGTAGGGCATTTGCTGCATAATTGGTTACCGGTTGTGAGCCAGTTAGATGCTATGACATCCTTGTGTCCCCCCCAAGATGTGTGCCTCCTGCAGACCAGCGGCTCCATCCCACCACTGCCCGGGGACTACCAAACACACCGATCCAACCACCTCCACCATTACACCCACCGCAAGGAGCGTTCCCCGGCCCCCACACGTCCTCACGCCTTGGGGTAAGTCGCCTCCACCCGTCCCTGGATGGGACTCGGCAGCTTAACGGGAATGTTTCAGCGGGACCGTTAGATCAGTCAGCTGGGATTCGAGCTGGCAAAGAGCAGCCCAGTCGCCATGTTAAGGCAGCGCTGCCACGTCAACAGAGACTGGTTTTAGTGAAGGCCTCTCCTCGGCTTCACCTGAAGTGATTTTCACATTCTGCCGTCAATATAACGAGGAGCCTTAACTGAGGGAGTACAGCCGGTAGCGTACAGTACACACCTTAACAACTCAAAATGCACCCTATTCCCTATGAAGTACCACACAGTCGACCACTACTTAAAGGGTTCTGTACTGTCACTACTCCAGGGTAGATTGTGTGATTTGGGACACATTCAGATGGATATTCAGTATTTTGTGAGTTAAGGGATTTAGTACAAACAAAATGTCACTTTGTAGAAAACTGTGCCTATTTCACTGACCAAAAAAAGAAAATGGTTTCAAACCATTTGACCTCTGCTGCCGAATTAGACAGAACAAACTAATAACTAGTCAGAAGTTCAGCTGGCGTACTCTGAAGACTTGTTCCCAAATGACCGTTTGTTATGGTCCCGTCGATGATGTGTGACTCTATCCTGCAGCTCATATGATGGTTATAACATGACATCACGTCCTGCCATTCTGCTTCCTGCTGCAGTCTCCCTGAATGGAAGACACCTGCTATCTATAGAAGGCCAGAAGAACAGGTAAAATACCATTACAGTAGTACAATTACCGATGATCGACCGTTTTAGTAGTATAACTACAAGTAACGTGGTGGCATGGTGGTGCAGTGGTTAGCACTGTCGCCTCACAGCAAGAAGGTTGCGGGTTCGAACCCCCGGTTGCCCCGGCCTTTCTGCGTTTGCATGCTGTCTGTGTGGGTTCTCTCCGGGTGCTCCGGCTTCCACTCACCGTCCAAAGGTCATACGGACTAGGTTGATTGGTGACCCTACATTGTCTTTAGGTGTGGATGTGAGTGTGACTGGTTGTTTGTCTATGTGTGGCCTTGTGATGGACTGGCGGCCTCTCCTGGATGTACCCCGCCTTTCACCCGATGTCAGCTGGGATTGGCTCCAGCCCCCCGCGACCCTGTACCATTACAGTAGTCTAACCTAACTCCAGATAATTTACCAGTACAGTATAACTACAGGTTATTAGTCATTACAATAGAACATTTTTATTTTCATTAATTTTTATTAGTCAGTATTTATTGATTTATTCAGTACTTCTGGATAAGACGGATGTGCTTGTGTCATATCACTTCACATGCCTGTTTGATCATTCTCTTCTCAGGCCAAGAACAATCAACCAACCCTGCAGTTTATTCACAACAGGATCACATCAAAGATGTAGTAAGTATATGTTGCCTTCAACTTTCATCATCTGTAGCCGTGGTAATCTGTCAGATCAGCCTGAAAGGGCCTTCCATTCAGAGCCATTACTTCCTGACTACTCTCTGTAAGAGGCACTGCTTGTGCCCCGACAGAACGAGTCTGTTCTCACCTAGGTGCTAGAGGGCTTAGAACCCAAAGACACCTGGATATGTACTGTATGTATTAGATAAGCTCTTGTTCAGTCTCATGTCTGTCTGTTGTACTTCCTCCTGTCAATCTGTAATACTGGTCATTCCTCCTTTTCGTGTGTGTGTGTGTGTGTGTGTGTGTGTGTGTGTGTGTGTGTGTGCGTGTGCGCGTGTCTCCCCCAGCCCAGTCGTACCCAGACCCTGTTAGTGGATCCCCATCTGCCGCCTTCAGCCAGAGGCTCTCTGAGATCTCCTCCCTGGAAGGAGACACTGTACGGCACGAGAAGATGAAGAACATGAAGAAAACCAAGAGACAGGACTCCTGACGTCACCTCTCTTTCAGCCAATCAGAGAGCAGAACACAGAGGTCAAGGGTTAGACACAGGAATCAATTCTGTAAACCCCTTACGCAATGCCAAAGCTGCCTGAGCTCAATAAAGTAGCATTTTAGAAAAATTTGAATTTGTTTTTTATAATGTATATATTGTTTAAGCAGAATTTATAAATCGTGAATCAGCGGCTCTAACAATGGCAGATCAGTTTCACAGACATTGGGGTGTGGGGATGGACAGCCAGCCTGGAAGTCTGGCAACAGACCGCCAGCCTAGAAGTGTGGCAACAGACAGCCAGCCTGGAAGTGTGGCAAAGGACAGCCAGCCTGGAAGTGTGGCAAAGGACAGCCAGCCTGGAAGTGTGGCAAAGGACAGCCAGCCTGGAAGTGCTGGACAGAGTCTTGGATGTAGGAACTGACCTTCAACATGACATTGGGATGTTTTCAGATGCTTGTTTACATTATTCGTTTTAACTTTGGAGCAAAACAAGTCGATATTTCGGATACTGACTGGGCAAAACTCCTGAGGCATTTCTAAGTGATATTGTTCAAAAATAAAGTTTTGTGAATGTATTTGTCCCAAAATATGTGTTTAATGTACTCAGTCATTATCTAGAGGTTATTTTCATTGTGACAGTGTGTCTTTATGTATCTCTTAAAACTCTTGGAATACATGTATGATGTGGGAACTCCTGTCATGTGTGCCTCTAAATGATCATATTTTAAATGTCGGAATCATAACTTTCTGACCCAAATTAAGTGAGTGGCCAATGGACCAAAATAAAAAGAATGTGTCCCAAATGGCATCTTGTTTACTACTTTGTGCACTTCTTTTGACCTGAATCCAGGGGCCTCCGTTTGTGTACAATACAGGGAATGAAGTGCTATTACAAACGAGGATAACGCTAAGCTCAAAATATCACCTAACATTAATGTTCATATCGTCTTTATTGACTTCAGTAAATGTTTCCATGCATTTATGTCATGTCATATTTATTCCATATAAAAATCATTAACCTCAAACTCCTTAATGACACGTTCTTAAATATACCTTTTGTCTCCATGTAGCGGACAGCTAGGTTTTAAACCGTTGAAGATTCTGAACAGTCATAAGAGCTCGACACAGTTTGGGTTAAACTGTGAGCTGAAGCCGTTCAGACATTTGAAATTATTCATTTGTGCTGCAGGAATATGTTAACACTGTGACTTAAAACGAGTGAAGCCTTACATTGAAGTTTCCAGTCGCCACTACAACCTGAGACCAATCCCTGGGCGTGGCAAACTCAGAGACGACTGCAGCGGGTCAACCTTCTACAAGTTGCCACTGGAATATATCCCGGCTTTGCATTCCGTATTCCCAGTACAGTTCCAGAGTCAACCTCCTACAGGTTGCCACTGGAATATATCCCGGCTTTGCATTCCGTATTCCCAGTACAGTTACAGAGTCAACCTCCTACAGGTTGCCAGTGGAATATATCCCGTCTTTGCATTCCGTATTCCCAGTACAGTTACAGAGTCAACTTCCTACAGGTGGCCAGTCGCATATATCCCGGCTTTGCATTCCGTATTCCCGGTACAGTTACAGAGTCAACCTCCTACAGGTTGCCAGTGGAATATATCCTGGCTTTGCATTCCGTATTCCCAGTACAGTTCCAGAGTCAACCTCCTACAGGTTGCCAGTGGAATATATCCTGGCTTTGCATTACGTATTCCTGGTACAGTTACAGAGTCAACCTCCTACAGGTTGCCAGTGGAATATATCCCGGCTTTGCATTCCGTATTCCCGGTACAGTTACAGAGTCAACCTCCTACAGGTGGCCATTGGAATATATCCTGGCTTTGCATTCCATATTCCCAGTACAGTTAGAGTCTTTCCCACGGAATGGGGAATTTGGCCTCCCACCACTAAGTTGGCTACTTTGTATTGTTAATCCTAGTGGCTACAGTACAACGCTGGATAACAGGCTCATTCAATGTGTTTAACAACCAGGGCCTTCACGTCCTTGCCTGGTATCTCGCCGTGTTAGACGACATGAGCAGAACGTAATTGGTTGCGGGAGAAGGTGGAATTGAGGACTGAATACAATTACATCTGCATTGCGTTGTTCACTCCAGTAGATTTGATTCCTGTGGTCAAATGAAGTCACAGACAGATCCTGGCGTACTGTATAAAAACAGACGTCTGTTGTCATAACTCTAAGTCTCTGAGTGGCATGGGACGGGCTGAGGATTAATGTTACCACGTCGGTGCGATGCCATCTATCTGATGCCCCGTGAGCTCGAACTGGCATCCAGTCTTCAAATGAACTCCAGGTTTCACTCACTGTCCATCATAACCAAATGGACCGAGCCAAAATGGAGTCATTCACTCCCAGTCTCACTCACTGCCTGTCTTTACTTCATAGGCCCAGAGGCTTGTTCCCCTGTGTGTGTGTGTGTGTGTGTGTGTGTGTGTGTGTGTGTGTGTGTGTGTGTGTGTGTGTGTGTGTGTGTGTGTGTGTGTGTTATGGTGGCAGCTACACACACAGATATCTGCTCTTCATGCACAGTGCCAGCCAAGCCTTGTTGCCATAGCAGAGAGCTGAGAGCTGAGAGCTGATGATACAGTGGCTGGGACAAAGAGCTGACCCCTGTCCGCCCTGCCTAAACACACATCGTTCCCCCACACTGAAAATACCCTGGGGGTTTTCTTGGTATAATTGTTTGCTTTAGATTGCCGTGGAAACCGTTAAGATTTACGAGGAGCTCAAAGCGTTTTTGTCTCGTATCTGTTATTGGTAAAGAGCCTCCTGTGGTTTTTAATGTTTGATCAGGAAATTCCGGAAGCTTTTTGTGGTTCTATTATAAATGTCCATTGTAGGTGGAATCCCATGTATGTAGGACTTGAGAAATACTGAGGTCATGAGAAACACCCCCACCCATCCCCCACCCATCTCCCAATTACCTCCACCCCTTCCTCCCAGGAAGAGCAGTTAGAGTTCTGATATTTTAATCTATATATTTAATCTTCTACTCTTTGCTCACTTGAATCAATAAAATGTACCATTTGTGCCAACTGGCTTTTGCTCTGTCTGCTCTCTGGACACACCTGGCTGTCCTCTCTGGACACACCTGGCTGTCCCTCTGTCTCCTCTCTGGACACACCTGGCTGTCCTTCTGTCTCCTCTCTGGACACACCTGGCTGTCCCTCTGTCTCCTCTCTGGACACACCTGGCTGTCCCTCTGTCTCCTCTCTGGACACACCTGGCTGTCCCTCTGTCTCCTCTCTGGACACACCTGGCTGTCCCTCTGTCTCCTCTCTGGACACACCTGGCTGTCCTTCTGTCTCCTCTCTGGACACACCTGGATGTCCCTCTGTCTCCTCTCTGGACACACCTGGCTGTCCCTCTGTCTCCTCTCTGGACACACCTGGCTGTCCTTCTGTCTCCTCTCTGGACACACCTGGCTGTCCCTCTGTCTCCTCTCTGGACACACCTGGCTGTCCTTCTGTCTCCTCTCTGGACACACCATGTCAAGGCTTTTCTTTAAATAACAGAACAGTTGAGAATCTGTTTATTGTATAGCCTATTATGACCATGTGGAAGCATTTTGTTTTCTTAGTATGACGTTTACCGTCCTATATGTGTTTTGATAGTTCATCAGTATTAAATCAATGTAAGCAACCTACTGCAACTCCTCTGCGCCATCAACTTTGCATCCCCCTGTGATGAGATGAAATTCAGAGGTTCTGCAGTGGAACCGGCTTTCTCCTTTAATTCAGCATGGAATCCATCTTGAATCTCGTCTTGGGTGAGGAACCTCTGTGCCACGGCCTGTTGCTCCAAAACAGGGAGACCATTTTCACTACATTCAGCAGGAGATGAAAAGCAGTGTAGACAAACAACCACCTGTCCATCTACCCACACTGTGTCCACTGTAGCCTTTGACTTCTTACAGTAATGAACTGCAGTGCGGTTTGTAATTCCACATGTTGTTTTTTTCCCCGGGCTGCCAGTAGGTCAGATGACCTAGGAAACATTTAACCATGTGACACCCATCCACACACTAGCACCGCCCACAAACTAGCCCCACCCACACACTAGCCCCGCCCACACACTAGTCTCGCCCACTGAGCTGTGGGCACAGAAAGTAGCATAGACTGGTTACAATATTTGGTTATATTTTTTTATCTGAAATGTTTCCCTGCCATCGTGCATTCCCTTTGGCCCTCAATTTACACGTAACTGTGCCAGTTAAAAAAGTGACCCAAAGCTGTCCCAGAGCAAAAAACAATTATGTGGCCCAACCCTTCTCTCCCAACACTCACCATTTTTCTGTTTAAAACAGGCCTGAAAAATGCCTAAAGAATATTGCATAAAAACAAACAATCCCACTGCACTACATTTCCCAGAGGCCAATGGGGCGGAGACAGGCAGGTTTTAGTGCGGCCATGTCAGATTAAAGACTCCTTTGTTCCAGGTCATTTTGTTTGAGTACACTTGAAAGGGAGGGTGCACCCTAAGGGAGGTGGGGAGGGGTTGCCTGGATACAGCCCTGAATAATGGGATGGCTCCCAGTTTCTAGGTCAGAGGAAAACAGGTCTAGAAAACACACCCTTTCAGTACAATACAGTGCAGATATGGCTGTAGAAAACTCAAACCAAAATGGTTGTAAAAGGTTGTAAATATTAAAACAGCCCACAATGACTCAGCCATTGTACATGAAGCCAGACATTCAAACAATGCACGCACGCACACACACACACACACACACACACACACACACACACACACACACACACACACACACACACACACACTGAACCTTAACCCTAACCCTTACCCTAATCCTAACCCTATCCTGACCCTAATCTAATCCTAACCTTAACCTCAATAAAGTAACATTTATACCTAAACTTTACCTAGGTGTAATGCCTAACCTTAACCCTAAAATTAAGCAACAATGTCTGGACCTTAAATAAACCCCAATTCTAACTCTAAAATTAATTGTTAGTTTGACCCTAAACCTAAACCCTGAGCCAGAAATTGACTTTTTCCTCATGGGGACCGACAAAAGGTCCCCATGAGCCCAATTTCTTGTGGTTTTACCTAAAACACACACACACACACACACACCTCGTTCTCCAACAGAGCATTGCTGTAGCCATCTGAACGCCACAGTGAATCAACCTCAGACTCAGTGATTCCCTAAATGAGTCCGCCTGAACATTCTAGATCCTGTAAGGCACAGCTTTGATCAACCATCAGAAGGTAGACTGGGTTCGCTGTCCATTTGGCTCATGAGGGGGTATTGGAGGGGAGGGGAGTAGAGGGGAGGGGAGAGGAGGAGGAGGAGGAGGAGAGGAGGAGGCGAGGAGTGGAGGGAGTTATTCATAGAGGGTGAACATTTCCAAACACAGTGAATAACCGCAGAGAGGCAGTACATTTAGAGCTCAGGGCACATCTCATCCAGGTCAAATCAGTAACACAGGCCAACAAGCATGCAGCGACTGGATGGTACCAGGGCTCGTTTCGTCAGCTGCTCGTTGGTGTGTGAAACGTAACTATTGGTCACGTGGGTCACCAAGGCGACGGACATTGTATGGATTCCCCATGTAAGTGTGATTGAGCCGCCTGGGAGCAACCCTGTGTCACCAATGACAACCCAGCAGGCCTGCTGTCAAGGCAGTCGCTGCTCCCTTCCTCAAACTACTGTTGCTGAAGGGAATGGAGATAATGATGTTTACAGTAACAAAGAAAGTACTGTATGTGTGTATTGTTTTAACAAAAATATATTTGAATGCGTTCTTATACTATATTGACCAGGGAAGTGAGAAGAGGACACTGGCAGGTTTGAACCCATCATCTCCGGCCGGCAGTTAGCACGCCAGCAAGGTGGAACACTTGGACAAGACAAGGGCACGCAGCGCCACCGGATTAACCAAAGCACCGTTACAAACACAATGTCTTAGAGAAGTCTGTGTGTGTGTGTTTTAGCTGACTGGCCTGTGTGTGTGTGTGTGTGTTTGTTGTGTTTTAGTGAGCTTTAACAATGAGGTCCCAACCTTTTAAACCAGGTTCCTGACTCCATGTCAGAGTGAAGAAAATAAACAGTATATGCTGTCTACTGATGACAGTAAACCATGCATTTATTCAGCGACCCATAAACCATTATATAAGTCATGTGCTTGTGCATGTACACACGCTAATCTGCACACGAACACGCACACACACACAAACACGCACACACTACAGAAAAAATTGTCTTAGAAATAGAGAACAAGAGAGAATGAACAGAGACTGAATGAACCCTGAGAAGACAAAGGGAATTATCCTGATGGCTGATCATCTCTGACAGAGAACCAAACTGCCCCGGACCAGCAGGCCGTCTCACACACACACACACACACACCCTTTCAACTTCCCTTTATACCGCCCTCCATTTCTCCATCCTTCCCTCCTTTCTGCTCCAATCCCCTTAGCAAGAGGTGAGATCATTAACAGCCTAAATCAATACAAAAAGATTAGTTTCATAAGTTTCATAAGAGCCCCTGGGTAGTCAGTGTAGGACACTTTGAGTCAATTCTTTTGGCTACAGGACCAAATCAAGATTTCAGATTTCACAGGATGACTGCACAGGTTTATTTTAGACTGATACTTTATCGTTACAGATGTTCAATGAGTCTCCAGAAGTGTTTTTTACTACTACTCCACTGGTTCAGAGCAGAGAGATGGAGTCGGGGAGACACTGGGAGAAGAGCTCTGGAATATTCTACCTTTAACTACTGGTACTAAAAGAGGAGAGGGGTAGAGAACATTTGAGAAAATAAGAGAGAGAGTGATGAGGAGAGCTCTGTAATATTCTACCTTTATCTGCTGGTACTAAAGGAGGAAAGGAGGGGAAGAGAAGGGTGTGAGTTCTCTGCAAGAATTCTACATGTTTTACCTGTACTGTATGCATTACCAGGTCTCTGTAGTGTGTCAGAGTGTGTATGTCTACATAGTGTGTCAGTGTGTGTATGTCTACATAGTGTGTCAGTGTGTGTATGTCTACATAGTGTGTCAGTGTGTGTATGTCTACATATAGTGTGTC
>JACXGJ010018254.1:0-10396 GCA_016801105.1 Esox niger
CCCCACCTCTCTTCTGTTACACCACACCTCCCTGTCTCCCCACCTCTCTTCTGTTACACCACACCCCCCTGTCTCCCCACCTCTCTTCTGCTACTCCAGGTGTCACCAACTAATCACCTGTGTTGCAGAGGTGGGAAAATGGAACAAGAAGTTTATTCTATTTTTGGCTCTTTACCAACCTTGTCATCGGTACCAGATCTCAGTGTGCCGTTCTGTTCTTTACGGGGGGTACAGAATCCCAAATCAGCGCTGTGTCACTGTCGGCAAGTCAACGTCAATGTTCAATCACAAACCTTCATGTACTGAGGCCTGTTTTTCTGATTACGTTTTGTACTGAGTCAACTCAAGGGGCCCTCAAAACAGTTGCAACTAACTCCGTATTCAGATGGATTTGGGAAGGGATTCCAGGGAAGGGATTGGGACTACAGCTCCCAGGGAAGGGATTGGGACTAGAGCTCCCAGGGAAGGGATTGGGACTACAGCTCCCAGGGAAGGGGTTGGGACTACAGCTCCCAGGGGAGGGATTGGGACTACAACTCCCAGGGAAGGGATTGGGACTTCAGCGTTTGTGTGTCCAACCTCACATGTTTTGCCTCTGGTTCCAGGGCTGCATAGAGACCACTGAATGCTAACTAAATGAAAGCACAGAACAAGTGACATTTATTACATTTGTCACAGATTTGTGGTTTTGAAAAGGTCCTCTTCACTATCTGGCAATACTCTAGCCTATCTAATAACAACCTTTCTTTTGCTGCTCGCCCACAGTTGATACATTAACACATAAATCTAAGTGGAGACATTCAAATCTATTTACCTTCATATCAAACATCAAACATCCCAACCCTAATACTAAACAATAATCTTAACTTCAAAAACCTAAACTCCAAACCTAACCCTATAACCAACACTGAAAAATAACATTTTCCAGTAAGGACAGAGAAAATCTTCCCATCAATTGTTTTACCAGTGTCCAAGGACATTTTCATTTTACTATCATTTTGAGGGCCAGCAACTTTAGACAATATAGAACAAAAATATAAGTAACCAGTAACCCTAAAACTTACCCAAACCTTAAACCCAAAACTCTAATCCAAACAGTGAATATAACCATAATTCAGAACATAACCCCTCCACGCACACACTTTCACACACAATTTTTTGTTTTCATTCTTGTGATATTGTTTGACAGAGATACCCACTGCCCACACAGTTTCCATGGAAACTCTAAAATAATCTTTCTTCTCACCCCCCACCACCATTTCTCTTCTCTGTGTCTTTTGGCAACGGGCATAGCCACTCTCTGAGAGGCGTAGAGGCAGACTGGAGGAAGTGCGTCCTTCTGAGCGTTAAAAACAGTGTTTTACTTCACAAGTGGAAAACGAAATAGAACTGCCAAGCAGTCACGGAACTCTGCGGTACCGCCATGTTCCGTGTCCACGGATGTCACACACACACGCGTGTGGTCCGTGTGAAAGGCTTCATGGCTCAGCCGATGTATAACCACTATCTGGATTATGACTCCAGTCAAAATGTATAATCATCCACATATTTATTCTGTGAAGACTTGTCATTATATCAATCAATTACATTTATTTTATAAAGCCCTTTTTACATCAGCAGTTGTCACAAAGTGCTTTTTCAAAACACCCCAGGGAGAAAACAACAAAAGTGTTGAATTTCAGTGACTAGGAAAACCTCCCTAAGAAAGCCAAAATTTATGAAGAAACCTAGAGAGGAACCAGGCTCAGAGGGGAGACCAGTCCTCTTCTAGCTGGTTACCCCCCTTTTATCAGTTCCTTACATAAAGCAATATGTAAGGAACTGATACAAGGAGTGTGACTTGTACCTTATGTGTGTGTGTAACCTGGGCTGTTAAGTGTCGTTGTGGCGATGTGTGATGGAGTTTTGTCCTGTGTGAGGCACAGGGGGTCAGACGACAGGGTCAGTGACCTCCGTGTCCTTGTTGAAACTGACTCCTGCAGGAGAACTGGGAGGAGTGGCATTATAAGATTGCATCTGACCTGCCGACGGCTAGTAACTTCCTCTCTGCAGAGGATTGAAGAAGTAGGTTACAGAAAGGAAGCAGACGTATGCCACTGGACCCCAACACACACACACGCACACACACGCACACACATGCACACACACACTTAATGGCCGTGCTGTGTTGCAGTGCTGTTTTGGATTTCTGAGGATGGACAGTGTATTGCACATCATCATGACTATCCCGAGTTTGACCACCAAACGGCTATGACTTGTTTTCCGTCCTTCTTATTGGCCAAAACAGCGCAGGGTTTCCAGTGGGCGTGTCAGTCCCTCCCCTCAATCCAGTCCTTATCTAACATCTCAGGCCACATGAACAGCTCCAGAGGCTTTGATCATATTTAATTGAAGCATGCAGCATGTGTTCTGAACGCCTCACAAAGTGACAGTTGATGTGTGTCTTCCTGCCATCTTTGGGCGTGGAAGTGTGGCCGGGGATTGGTTGGGGGGGCTGTCATTTCATCTAGCCCATAAACACCCGGGATCTCATTTATGTATAGATGTTGTCCTGTATGTGAAACAGCAGACTGATCACAGTAACTCAAAAGAGGATTTCAATCTTAGCTATTGATAAAGGCAGATGATTTGTAAAGACTAATTTGTCTCTGTGTTGTCTTAATGGAAGCTCAGGTAAAGGTTTGCAGAGCTTGTTATTTTACCTCAGAACTGCATCATTGACAAGACATGAAAAATTGTTACCATTGACCTGGAAACAGTCACCATGGTGCTTTTGTGAGGAGACACTGAAGCCAGAGAAATTACACTTACTGTTGAGGATATTCTGGGATTGTGAAACTTGCATTTTATCAGAGCTTTCTTACACACTTCAATGAGTTGCCATAGTAAAAAAAGATTTCAACGTGTTGACGATTCTCAGAGGCTTTTCCCTTAATGTGTCAAGAACACGCATTAACTAATTTGTGAAAACATTTCATTGTATGTTTAAAAGGTTCCTACTTCGCTTGTGTCACCTGCAGACTGAACAAAACTTTCTTTTACCATGTAATGTTTTGAACCAACAGGTCTGTGTCCTACTTAAACATTAATTCAGAAAAGATGAACATAAAAAAGTGTCCCTGACAAGTGGGTCAGCCAGTGATGTAAGTCAGTGCCTTGGCATAGAGTGGCATCACCACGGCCAGGTGACAAAGCAAACACCTTGTAAGAGCTCAGTCGTGTGTGTGGGCTGGAGACTGTGTTCTCCTCTAGTGCAAGTGAACTAGCAGAAACCCCCCCCAAAAAAGCAACAACAAGTGTAATGTTATTTTGCCCCTCAAAACCCATTTACAATTTGCTTGTAATTTAAACATAATAAATGTCACACAGAACAAATTCTATTCTCGAAGGTAGGAAACATTTCATTTAATCTGATGATTTTTTAATAATCAAAGAAAAATAAATACTTATTATCAATGCCACCACTAACATTTCCCCCCCTAAAAACTTTGCCATGGTTTCACTCAGCCATCATAACCGCCATGACAAACCACACGTTAGTTCTCATTTCATTAATAAAGATATTTCTTTCTGGAGACTATTCAGAACACTTTGCCTTCTAGAGTGGCAATAAAACAAACACACTCATTGCTGATTCAGTTGTTTTTAATTGGTTTTGAGACAATTGATTTCAGAGTATAAATTGCATGCTTCGTAAATTGCTCAACGGGACAAGAGCCAGATCAGGTATTATCTCAGCTGTGCGTGGATGTATTCTGTGAATGGTGCTTTAGTTTAATTGTATTAAACTCAGGCAAACCAAGGTATTTTTAATGCATGCTGATTCTCAGGTAAAAGCATTTCCTGTCACTCCAATTGCCTACTTTTATCTTTTCTTCACAGAGAATTGGACTGAGTGGGCCGTTGCAATTTTCCCTGTTGGCCATTGCAACATTCTTTTATATGAATATACATAGAATTCTCTGTGCGTCTATACATGCGATGACAAAGGCTTGTTCGCACACGCTTGCAAGCAGGCACACACACGTTGGTGTGAAACAGGAACCGGAGAACACACACAGAGAGAGAAAGAGAGAGAGAAAGATGGAGGGAGAGAGAGAGAGAGAGGTGGAGGGAGAGAGAGGGAGGGAGGAAAAGAAGGAGAGTGACAGATATGTGAAAGAAATCCCCAAAACAAATCACATCCATGGGGGAAGAGCAGAAGGCACCTGTGAACATTGTGATCTGTCGGCCCTCTCTAAACTCTACGCTGGGCGGGTTTAGTGAGTGATGCGCTCTCGTTTCAGCAAGGTTAACAACCCAGGGGCGGGGAGGATGAACGGCCTCCACTCTCAGACAGTCAGCGCTGGGACTCGACAGACAGTCATGGGGACTATACCCCCGTCTCACTCGGTGACCGCAGAAAGAAGCAAGGAGACGACACAGGGTGTCCCAGATTCACTGGAAATGGTGTGAGCCTCCTCCAACCCAGAATGGTAGTGTACCACAACGTTCTCTGTTTGGGTCGAGGCGTGCCTTGACGATGCTCGAGTTATGATTCCTGATAGTGCTTGAACCAGGATTCCCGGTAATGCTTGAACAGAGTAAATGTAAAAAGCTTTTCTCCGAAGAAAGTCTTGGCGTGGAATGCTTTCAGTAACTAAAACCCAGCTTGAATAGTTGTGAAGCTTTTTACCTCTCCATTGGGATTACTGTCTTAAAGGATGACTCAGCAGTTTGAAAATATGTTTTCCCATCCATATTGCTGTAAATAGAGGAGGGATGGTGGTGCTGAATAAGTGTTGCCACTCAAATCCATAGACAGAATTATGAATGCAATGAAATCACAATATTAAAATGATATCTTGAACAATGTTTTGAGGCTGGGAAGCATTTGTTTATGAATACTTTGTTTTCAAGCTGAAATTTGAGGGTTCTGCTTAGATGCAGTAGTTAAATTCAGCTCATGAGGCATTTATGGAATATTCCTCAAATAACAATGGATACATCTCTATTATTTGTATATCCAAAACATTCTTTAGAAACGTCAGGTGTTGCCTTTTAATAACACTGGAATAATGTGGAAACAAAAGTAAGCAACTGTAATGGTATTTGAAAGGTCAAGACCCTCTTCTCTTCAAGGACCGAGGTACCATATTACCTATGAAAACAATGAACCTTTAACTCTAATTAAAGGAATTTCTAAGTCCTTGCTCTTTGGTTAATTGATAATGAGTTTTTCCTGAGTTTGGAATGAACTCTAAATTAACCTCTTATTCCAGGGAGAACTGGCAACCCCTCCCTCATCTGTGGGCCGGCTAAATAAGACTCCGGTCTGGACAAAGAGCATTTCAGAGCATGCTTAGAATTTCAAACAGAACAGATGATCAAGACGACTGATCGTCTAGGTTCTTTTTGGTTAGGCAAGAAAGGATTCTCCAACTAGTTTCAGAATAACATGTTGAGGGCTATGCGTGTTTGATGGCGCTTTTCAATGTAATTCCCCATATTAAACATAAACTGACAGGAGCGTTGGGTCGTGCAGAAAGAAAACCTGGTAGAGAAGCCCACAGAATTTCCTCTCACATGACAAATCCTTCCCTCTCTGGTTGCACTCCAGAATCGATTTCAAGAACAAGTGAGATGTTTACAGATACCTGCCAGGGGAAACCTGGTGGAAAGTCTGTCAAACCTTGAACAAGTGTTGAAGGAAAGCAGACCTGGTATTGTTGTCATACATATCCACCAGTCTCATTTCCCCCCTTGTAATCCCACTTCCTCGCCGAGGCTTCTGTCGTTTCACAGCAGGTTGAAGGAGGACATGTCACGTTCAAAGGGCCCCTTGGTGTCAGCTGAGTTATAGGCGTTATCTCGACAGCCCTGCGAGAGCGAGGCATTGTAACACTGTGACAAGTTGCCTCACCATTGATCTGGCGGCGTGGATTCTCATTATTCCCCTCAACCTACTTTGCAGCTTTTGATGAGTGCATGTGTGGGGGTCTTCGTCTTCCCTTTGCAAGAGTACCAAACTTTTCTCTCACTAAGTCTACAAGCGAACGAATGAGCAGGTGGGAGGGAAAGAAGCTCTGTTTTGGATTAGTTGTCAGGGACTTTCTTGACGGATTAGCGACCAACTGAAATACTGCAAAGAGATGCTCCTGCAAATGTGAGTAAAAATGAAATTTCAAACGAGGAAAACACGCTTAAATAATGCAAACATTTTGCCAATGGAGGAAATGAGACATAACATTCTGAATGCAAGCTGCATATTCAAATTCAGACACAATGAGAAATCTGAGCAAGTCTGATATTGACGATTTCTGATGGCTTATTGCAACAACTTTTGTCTTGTTACAAGTAAAAGGTTTTTGCTACATTGACTGTTTTTTTGCCTTAGGCATTCTTTTCTTATTGTTGTGGAATACATTTTATTCAGTATTACTATTGCCTGGGATATGTAATACAGTGATACTTCATGGAATATGTGATAGAGTGAATGGTACTCCTTGGTATGTAATATAGTGAAGGATCTTTCTTTATGCAATGTGAAATATTGAAGGACAGTTTATGGGATGTGATACAGTGAAGGATAGTTTATGAAGTGTTTGTGAAGATTTATTTTTGACAAACCCAAATCATGTCAGAACATTTTCCACCTTGAATGTGACCTATAACGTGAACAATTCCATTGAAAAACAAACTAAAATCTGTGAGGGGGATGAATTAAAATAAAAAACTCACAATAACCTGGTTGCATAAGCGTGTACACCCTTAAACTAATACTTTGTTGAAGCAACTTTTGATTTTATTACAGCAATCAGTCTTTTTGGGTAGGAGTCTATTAGCATGGCACATCTTGAAGTGGCAATATTTGCACGCTCTTCTTTGCGAAAAGCGCTCCAAATCTGTGAGTACTGCGAGTACATCTCCTGTGCATAGCCCTCTTCAGATCACCCCACAATGTTCGATTGAATTAAGGTCTGAGCTCTGGCTGGGCCATTCCAAAATGTTAATCTTCTTCTGGTGAAGCCATGTTTTTGTGAATTTGGATTTGTGCTTTGGGTCATTGTCATGCTGAAATGTGAAATTCTTCTACATATTTCTAATGGACAACTGAAGGGTTTGTGCCAAAATTGCCTGGTATTTGGAGCTGTTCATAATTCCCTCCATAATTCCCCATAGGCCCAGGTTCCAGCGGAAGAAAAACAGCCCCAAAGCTTGATGCTGTCACCACAATACATCACTGTGGGTATGGTGTTCTTTGGGAGATGTGCAGTGTTGTTTTTGCGCCAAACATACCTTTTGGAATTATAGCCAAAAAGTTGGTTTTATCAGACCATAACACATTTTCCCAAATGCATTTGAGGGTCTTGATGTTTTTGCACATTTCAGCCGAACTTGGATGTTTTTCTTTGTAAGAAAAGGCTTTCGTTTTGCCACCCTACCCCATAGCCCATTAATATGAAGAATACAGGAAATGTTTGTCACATGTAGCACACAGCCAGTACTTGCCAGAAATTCCTGCAGCTCCTTTAAAGTTGCTGTAGGCCTCTTGGAAGCCTCCCTGACCAGTTTTCTTCTTGTCTTTTCATACATTTTGGAGGGACTTCCAGTTCTTGGTAATGTCTCTGTTCTGCCATATTTTTCCAACTTGATGATGACTGTCTTCACGGTGTTCCATGTTATATATAATGCTTTGGAAATTATTTTGTACCCTCCTGACTGATATCTTTCAACAATGAGATCCCTCTGATGCTTTGGAAGCTCTCTGTGGACCATGGCTTTTGCTCTGAGATGCAACTAAGAAAATGTCAGGAAAATGGGAACAGCTGAACTTTATATGTGATTAATCAGAGTCACTTTAAATTAGGCCAGGTGTGTAATGACTTCTATTTACCATGAGTTTGAATGTGATTGGTTAATTATGAAAAAAGACACATCCCCAGTTATAAGAGGGTGTGCACACTTGCAACCAGGTTATTGTACGTCTTTATTTTAAATGTTTCCCCCTCGATGATTTCAGTTTGATTTGAATTGCTCACATTATAGGTCACATTAAAAGTGGAAAAAGTTCTGACATGATTTATCTTTGTCTCATTCTTTTACATCACAAAAACCTGGCATTCTAACAGGGGTGTGTAGACATTTTATATCCACTGTATCTGCACGTCTATGAGTAGCAATCATGGGTTTTAGGCCTCCGGTCTAATCTTGCTTTAACAATTAAAAAGAAAAATCTGCAATCCCCACAGTATTAGCAATCAAACCATTTTACTTATTCATGTTGACTAAGGGAAGTCAGTTAAGAACCACTGACATCCTGGACAAAAGCATTCAAGTATAAGAGGACAAAACTGTACAAAGAACAAAATGAATAATGTACAAAAATGACAAACGAATAAACATCATATACCATTGCTGAGTGACAGTCAAGCATCAATACCTACAGACCCATTATAACCATCCTCAGAATGTCCAAGTCAAATTATCCCAAAGGAAATTATCCAAATATTCCTAATCTCAGCCTCAGAATGTCCAAGCCAAATTATCCCAAAGGAAATTATCCAAATATTCCTAATCTCAGCCTCAGAATGTCCAAGTCAAATTATCCCAAAGAAAATTATCCAAATATTCCTAATCTCAGCCTCAGAATGTCCAAGTCAAATTATCCCAAAGGAAATTATCCAAATATTCCTAATCTCAGCCTCAGAATGTCCAAGCCAAATTATCCCAAAGGAAATTATCCAAATATTCCTAATCTCAGCCTCAGAATGTCCAAGTCAAATTATCCCAAAGGAAATTATCCAAATATTCCTAATCTCAGCCTCAGAATAATATGTTAGTGATCAATAGTGTAAGGGTTGGTTGTCGTAACGACCAGATATTACATGTGACAAATCCCCTCGACAACCAGAGAATACAGCTGTGTTCCCATTGCATGTTAAGAAACGATCCTCAGTCCTCAGACAAATAGACACCATGTGATCATGAGTCCTCGTCCCTGCGCCTCATCAAAGGCTCTCAGCCGACAACGATGATGACTGCTTCAGGTACAGAAAATGCAGAGGCCTACCGTGTGTGGTGTGTGTGTGTGGTGTGTGTGTGTGTGTGTGTAAGGGTGTGTCTGTATGTGTGTGTGTGTGTTTGTGTGTGTGTGTGTGTGTGTGTGTGTGTGTGTGTGTGTGTGTGTGTGTGTGTGTGTGTGTGTGTGTGTGTGTGTGTGTGTGTGTGTGTGTGTGTGTGTGAGAGTGTGCTCGTGTGTGTGTTTTAGGTATCATCCCTGTGGTGTAAAATATGGTTTTCATTAAAAAGCAGGCTGAGGTTCTCCAATGAAAACCCCAAACTGCACAGCAGTGTGTCTCTGGAGAGGAGACAGTCTTCCTGTTTCACAGAAAGCCTCCCTTTCATTTCCAGCACACGCTCGTTCTTACTGCCTCTTTTTCATGTCCAATCCCGCTGAATGGATTTCTGCTGCTTTATTCTTCCTTCTCTCCCTGCTTTCGGGTGATGGTTGGTGGTTTTTCTTCTCTATTTTTAGGGTCGACTCCCATTGTCTTTCTGCTTCGACTCTTTTGCTACCTCTCTCGATTTCACACCAGTCTTTCTCGTTAACTGGCAATCCTTGGGGAGAGGAGTGACGGTTGTTCAAGAGTTTGGAAAAGTTTTTGCGAGCATTCCAGAACTACAGATGAGCGTGTTTTAGAAGAGCTAAAAAGACGAAGTGCAATCCTGTGCAGGGAAATGAAACCCAACGGGGTGTCTGAGGAGGAGACCGGCAGGGGTGTCAGTTGGGGAGCGCTAACGTGTCAGTGCAGCGTGGGGCACACACACCGAAAAGAGCTTCCATCACCCAGGTGATGCTGTTCTGAACAACACTGACACACAACCAGAGAGGATGTTATTCATCATGTGACTGACACGGAAGAGCTCTGAACGGCCTTGACGAGTCACACATCTCCCTGACCACGGAGTGAAGAGCGCGTACAACCTGGGGTCCATAATATTATAGTGTTCAGCATGTTACAGCTGGATCACTGCTTTAAAGGTATGTCTATCTGTCTCCCACTGTAGACGACACACATAGCACCACCCTAAACCACACCTATGTATGTCTCCCACTGTAGACGACACACATAACACCACCCTAAACCACACCTGTGTATGTCTCCCACTGTAGACGACACACATAGCACCACCCTGAACCACACCTATGTATGTCTCCCACTGTAGACGACACACATAGCACCACCCTAAACCACACCTATGCATGTCTCCCACTGTAGACGACACACATAGCACCACCCTAAACCACACCTATGCATGTCTCCCACTGTAGACGACACACATAGCACCACCCTGAACCACACCTATGTATGTCTCCCACTGTAGACGACACACATAACACCACCCTGAACCA
>JACXGJ010018255.1:0-10393 GCA_016801105.1 Esox niger
GACTAGCTGTGTGGTCAAGCCTGACACGTAGACTAGCTGTGTGGTCAAGCCTGACACGTAGACTAGCTGTGTGGTCAAGCCTGACACGTAGACTAGCTGTGTGGTCAAGCCTGACACGTAGACTAGCTGTGTGGTCAAGCCTGACACGTAGACTAGCTGTGTGGTCAAGCCTGACACGTAGACTAGCTGTGTGGTCAAGGCTGACACGTAGACTAGCTGTGTGGTCAAGGCTGACACGTAGACTAGCTGTGTGGTCAAGCCTGACACGTAGACTAGCTTGGTCACTTCTATCAATTTTCATATCAAGTAAATTTTTCCGGTATAGTAATTCCTCGGTTATCGTTGCTTATGGAAAGCTCTTTTAGGGTACATCAGATTCAGTGTCCATGTCTCTCTTCCAGGTTGTCTGGCTCTTCCTAAGCTGAACCTGCAGTTCCTGACCCTCCATGACTACCTGTTAAGAAACTTCAACCTGTTCCGCCTGGAGTCCACCTACGAGATCAGGCAGGACGTGGAGGATGTTGTGGCTCGTATGAAACCATGGTGAGCAGGGACACGCTTTCAGAACTGATTCTACATTAATAATTCTGGTGGCTTCTAATTTAAATAACCTTTTTTATGTTCTCCTATAAGCGGAGAAGGGGGGCGATGGTCTTTGGCGCTGACCTGTCTTTCTCTCGTCCAATAGGCAGTCAGAGTACGGGGGTGTGGTGTTCGGGGGCTGGGCCAGGATGGCTCAGACAATTACTGCATTCTCAATCGTGGAGGTGGCAAAGCCCAACATCGGGGAGAACTGGCCAGCCCGCGTCCGAGCGGACATCACCGTCAACCTCAATGTGCGCGATCACATCAAGCACGAGTGGGAAGGTACCTTTTTCAGTCCTACTCCTGACCCCTCCTGTTTAGCCTTAATGAATCTAATACTCCGAGTCCCTCCATCGTGTCTTCATGGACCCCTCTCCAGCCACCAAATATCAACACCTTTATGACTTCCCGAAAGTCTTTCCATTCAGACCTCTGTATCCAATTTGATTGCACCTTGACCTGTGACCTGTCCGGCCTTCTGTCGTTCTGACCACTAGAGTGTTTTATTTCTTTGTCTTGTTGCTCCGACCAGGTGCGGCATGGCTGCTGCCGACCCAATTAACGGGGTGGTGTCAGTCTCAATGGCGTTGATTCACAGTTTTCCCTTGCAACTTGGGTTGGTTCTATTTAGGGACGGTTGTGATGGGGAGCTGAAAGATAATCAAGGGAAATGTTTCACAGAAGAAAAAAGGAGTAAAGTCTTGAGCTCAGGGTTAGGGAAAGAATATGGATGTGAATGAGGAATGAGATTCACCTATACGTATAAGCCGAATTCCTGTAGCGTCTTGTAGCCCATGTATTTAGACGCGTATCGGATTGTGCTTGAAAAATGAGAAGCACGTCGCCGTTGGGTTCTACACTGATTTAATGTTGTGTCCATCTTATGAAATTACAATTTCAGGTGCAATCCAGTAACTACATTTCTGAGACATCCAACAACATTCCAATGAAATAATGTCGCAGGAATACTAATCGTCTCCGTTTCCAACTCCCCGACAGTCTGAGAGTTTGTCACTGCTGAGATGAAATGGTGCAGAGCGACCTTAGTCATTTTGGAAATTTACTGCCAAACTGCCCACAACCGAGTGCTGGAGGACGCCTCAAAGTCACGTCAATGTCAGGATAGCCTGGCGCTAGCAGAAACACCCTCACTCTCCCTCCCTTTCTCTCATACCACTATTCGCAGGTCCTCTTCTTTGTGTCCCGGTTGTGATGTGACCCCCCCCCCCCATATAATTACAGCTTCATGTTTTAAAGATCAGGCTTTCGCTGATGTGGCATTCCCCTCCCCCAGGGCTGCGGAAGCACGACGTTTGCTTTCTCATCACGGTGCGTCCCAACCTCCCCTATGGCACACGCTTTGACCGCCGACAGCCCTTCGTGGAGCAGATGGGCCTGACCTACGTGAGGGGCTGCGAGGTGCAGGGCATGCTGGACGACAAGGGCCGCGTCATCGAGGAAGGTCGGTCGGCACGTTTGTAGACACACACACACACACACACACACACACACTCACCAAGTCGTGTCGCGTGTCTTTTAACCCCGCTTCTATTCCACTTCCTTAACTTCCAGCCCCTGAGGTCTAATGGGATTGTCACATTGACACTCAAGCAGAGACCTGATCTGGTCGCATTAACATTCCATTAACCTCAGGGCAACGCATAACGCCTGAACATCTTGGATGTTTTATTTATTAGATTGCTCACGTTTCTCCATACTGAACCATACAATGATCTCACATCTATCCTACTGACATATTTGTTCGGATCTGTTTTACCTGGTAGTAGTGCTTTGAAAGACATTACTGCCGAGACAGTAGGTGAGTTAGCTGGTCCAACATATGTGCGAATACCGGAGATGACTCGTAAATGCCGAGCCCAGAGCCTCCAGACATGGCATCCCTCGTCTCTCTTCTCATTCTAAATGCAGAGAACGGTGCTAACGAGGCTGTGTTGCCTGTGAGTAAAAAGCCTAGCTCTCTTTAAACTTTCAGATGCCTGTAGGGCGAAGCCAGGGGCGCCCGCGTCACCTGTATCGCTGTATGTTTTATGTCGACTGGTGCTATCATTTCTATTGATTTATTTATCCTCCATTTGTTCAGCAACCCCATTGAGATTTAAATGGTAAAATACCAGAATTGCTGTAGAATCTCTCCAACGCGGTTACGTAAAGCCTGAAAGTGCTAGAAGATACGACCACCTGCGGATGTTGATTTTGGCTACTTTTACCGGCTGTCTTTATCTTCAGGTGCCTGTTTCCAGCTGTCCTGAGTCTTTTATGTCTGTGTTCAGTACCCTCCTTCCACTCATCGTAAACTGTAATACAGTCCATTTTTACCTAGCGTAACATTTTGGCTTTGCACGCTATATTTTCCACCCCCTAGTAAACATTGCCCTAACACTTTAAACATCATACATACTTACACACACAAAAACATCACATTTCATGTCTGTTGTCCCATGCTGCCACAGGTACCACCTTTACTTTCTGGCCCATAGTAGCTATTCAAAGACGTTGTCCCTCTCCCGTTCCCTAGGCCCTGACCCCAAGCCCAAAATGAGAGGAGATACCAGGACCTTCAGAGTGTGGCTTGACCCTAACCAGTACCAGCAAGACATGACCTCCAGCATCCAGAATAGCACGGAGGACCCCTATGAGACCTTCAACATCATCATGAGACGCAAACCCAAGGAGAACAACTTCAAGGTACTACACTTGACTCAGTGAGGCTTATTTCCATTTCCTGTCCAGATCATCCATGTGTTCGGGCTTCCTTTCACCTTCTGTCCTTCAGTTCCTTCTCTCTGTCCATTCTCTTTATTCTTTCACTCGCCCCTTTACTTGAGGACCGCCCCCTTGCCCTGCCAGACCTTGATCTTTCTTACACCCCTGGGTGATCAGTCACTCAGACTGTTCTGGCTCGGTCCAGAAGACTGCAAATGATCCTGGACTTGCCTCCAAGTCAAGGCTTTCGATTCCTCCCGCTGAGCCCAGACAGAGGCCCTCAAGGTTGGGCGATATTGCACCGTGTGAACCCCCCTCTTTGCAGACATCCATCTCGGGAGGCATGTGTGTAGTACAAATACATATTCTGTTGGATCACATTGCACTTCTGGTTGAGGCTGCTGCTAATCTTGAGGACTAAGAGAACCAAATGTTGCCCTTAACTATGTCGGTTTTATAATTTTAGTGCCTTTTAAAGAGCTTGTAAACACATTTAGTAATTCTTATGTAGGAATAAAGTGAGTGTTTCACCCTTTGAAAGTTCCATTTTCTAGTAGATTAATGTTATTTTCATATACTTAGTGTTGATTTTTTTTGTTTCATTGCTGACATTTCAATGTCTCACCAATGACAGCCATTTGGATTTGAAAGCTAGGAAATGCTTTTGGAATTCTCTTTGGTACTGTAGACTTCAATAAATTAGTTATATTTTACACTGCACAAAAAGGAATTATTTGTTTCGGCCCATTTATTGAGATTGCATTGACATGCATGCACGTTACATTTTTGGGCACTCTTGTTAAAGTTGAGCAAATGCAATGAGGAAATATCAGTTGTTCATCGGCTTGTCCTTATACTAGATGAACGAAATATGGTCTTAAATTTAGGCAAAAATTGTTTAAAGACAAAGTGAAATCATAGTCAGGAAATACTTTTTACATTTACTGGCACACCTTGGAAATTGTTTGAACCAAATCTACATTAACATTAGCACATAGAGTTTGCTAAGCATTTGGAACTGGGTTGAGAGTTTTGCCCACAACCATCAGTCATGCAGTCGTGGATATGCTCTGTCTTGGGCTTTTTTTCCTTCCCAAGTCCTCGGAACCTGGTTTGGATACATGGTATCAATAGACTATGTCAAGTCATATCTACCTGCCTCTGTCCTGTGGGTAAACGGGGCTTCGTTTGGACCACAGATTACAAAAAATCCAACACAGAAATGGATCAGTATTTTTCTATGGCTATCCCAATCACATGAGCTTAACCTCATTAAAAATCTGTTTGGTGAGGTGCAGAGAAAAGTTCACAAGTGAGAATCATAGAATTTGAATGATCTGGAGAGATTTTGCCCTGGGTCTCAAATCCATTGTAATGTGTTCTCCAACCTCAACAAATATCATTGGAGAAGACTTTTAGGGCTTTTTTCTTGGTAAAAGTGTACAACATTTTGAAGTGCCAAATAATTAAGTATTTCCTCTGAATACTTTCTCCTCACTTTAAGGATATATTTCTCTTGTTGAGTGTAATGCCAAGCCGATAAACAACAATTACATTTTATAAAGCCTTTTTGCTCAGATATTTGCCTAAGAGGCACATTATTCTGGAGTTCCCTATGAAACTGTTGATGTCTGATTGTTTTCCCAACCACTTTTGTTCTCCCAACCACTTTCGTTCTCCCCAGGCTGTCCTGGAGACCATCAGGAATCTGATGAACACTGAGTGTGTTGTCCCAGAATGGCTCCATGACATCATCCTTGGCTACGGTGACCCAGGCTCCGCCCACTACTCTAAGATGCCCAATCAGATATCCTCCCTGGACTTCAACGACACCTTCTTGACCATCGACCACCTTAGATCCTGTTTCCCTGGATACACTGTCAAAGTTACCGTGGACAACCCTGAACTGCAGATACCACCTTTCAGGTCAGAGGTCAAGGGTTAGCAGGAGTTGAGTTGTCTTCATGGGGTGTTTTCTTTTCAAAAACGGTCCAACTCTGATGTGTCTTTGAACATTTTACTCTTCTGCCACCTTAGAATCAAGTTCCCTGTGCAGAAAAAGGCAGACAAAGGCAAGAAAAGGAAGGTAGATTCTGAGGAAGAGGAGAAAAACAAGGACGATAAGACGCTTATAGTGGAGCCTCACGTCACACCCAACCGAGGGCCCTACCCCTACAACCAACCCAAACGGTAAGGGTCAAAGGTTACATTTCGGAATCTAAATTCCCAGGACAGCCAGAAGGGGTTAAGAGCCATTCAAATCTCATCTCCACTATGTCAAATGTGCTCCTAAATTGCCTACCTATTTCCAAATGAACCTCTGCTCTGTAAGATGCATGTGTTTATAATGCTTACATTTCTGTCAGGAATTTTAAGTGCTTTTAAGTCTGTCAAGGTGAGTTCTGGGGGATTTGGTCAGTTCTCTGTTGTAATGTTTTTAATCTCTCCCACAGTTCGGTTGAGTGAGGTCGTTTCCTGAAAATTAAGCCCTGTAGCAAACTCAATTATAAGACTTGTCAAATTAGGTTGTTTATCTTAACCATAACAATCTTAATCGTAACCAAAGGAATAAATTGGCTTTTTAGTTGTTGAAATTAGCATTTGTCTGATCTGGTGGTCACTTTGCTCCTTCAAATGTAACTTAGTTGCACTTTGTTATAAAAACTTGTTATGCCCAGCCACCCTTCTGGGTCCAGTGACCCAAAACGTTTTTCATGAGTTGTTTAAAAGAACGCAACTCAATTTAGTTTCTCCTGAGATTTCACCATATTAATTGAAACCCTCTGACCGTGTGTGTAAATGTTGTGTTGGTGCAGGAATACCATCCAGTTTACACCCACTCAGATAGAGGCCATCCGAGCTGGGATGCAGCCTGGACTCACCATGGTAAGATCTTTTACTGTCTCATGACATGCCTTCTGGCTGCTTTCACACGTCTTTATATCAACTCAACAAGTCACTGCCCGTATTGATCATGCTGCTTTTTAGAGATGCACCGTGTAATTGGGCAGCGGGCAATTTCTGACGATTATGGGCAAAATATCTGTTTAAACCGATTGCTTTATATTTCAGACCGATTGTGCTTTCCAGCATTTGCGCTCCGTTAACTTGTCAAAAACTGAGCAAAACCACAGCATGAAAAAAATGTATTCCTCAAAAAGATGTCAATTGCATTTTCTTGGTGTGTAGATGATCTGTCGTGTAACAACACTGCTCTTAAAGTTGTTGATCTCCTGATTCCATTGTTTTTATATACGATTTGATAAACACGGAGACCACTGTCCAGCCAATGAATCCAGCGTGCTATGTAGACCATACATGCGAGCAACTTTAGATTGTGCACGGTCTTCAGTAGGGGTGAGGGATAGAGAGTGCAGAGCCACAACGTGCTGTACCGTAGCCTAGCGGAGTGCATCGTTAAAAGATTGTTGTCCAGCACGAGATACTTTTCATCCCAAAAATCTCCTGAAGCCTGCCTTTCTGTTTATTTTCCATGGTTTTGTTAACACGTGTGGTGGTTTTCAATGTTAGTTTGAGTATAAACTGCAACTGCTAGCGATGCCCTCAAATTACGGCGGGAGATTGCCCCGCAGGTGCTGTTTTCTCCGTTAACTTATTTGAACGTTGCTAATTTCAACAAAATAATTACCCCTCAGCAAATTACTCCTTGTCCAAAGACTATCAATGGCATTTCTTAAAGCATTTTTGAGAGTTAAATACCTTACCTACCTTATTTACAACATTTATATCCAGGCATTGTATAATATACAAATATGGAAAGGGAATGTGTGTTTTTCATATAATTTATACACTCATTATCTGACTTATTTTGGAGTCTTTTGTTATAAAAATATATTAAAGATAACCTGTATATGAATAAATTTTTATTTCTTGAAATTAGAAGCAAAAGCCACATGTTGTATGTATATCATGCAAGGATACACAAGTGCAGAAGTGATAAAACATTGGTATTGGCATTGGGCAATAGTGGTAATTGAATATCGGCTAATGGTATCAGCCAATAATGTTCTTATCAGTTCTTATCTCTACTGCCTTTCATTTGTTATAACACATACACCTTTTTTACATTATTGTGCTTTCAGAAACCGAAGTCTCTTGTCTGATTAGTTAGCAAAACAGATTGTCATTTGTAAATGTCATCGTATTTACTCTGGTTCGTTTTGACTTCAACTAAATTACGTCCGCGGAAGTTGTCTCGGACGTGAACACGTAGCAACAGAAGTGACCGAGGGTTTCAGTTTGACATTTGGCAACATTTGTATATGCTGCACGAGTGTACTCTTAGTCAGAATCTCTGCTCGCCTTTTATTTGGAGGGTTGCACAAGCTAATACCTTTTCATGTGTCAAAGTGAAACCTCTCATCTGGCAAGCAGCCTGTGGCTGAACTACTCATTTACCAAGACAGTGGGTAGGCATTCAAAGTTTCACTGCTCTTGGGTTTTTAACTGTGCCTTTCAATCACTCGTAACCCAGAGAGTGATCTTGGCTACCGCAGCATTCTTGCCATTCCAGTCAGCTGTGATATGACAGGTGGCATATCAGCAGAGGCTGCTTAAGGATTTGGTAAACATTTAACCACTCCGTTTGGCGTGGGCAACTCCTCCAGCCTCTGGTAGAAAAGAAGGAGTTATTTGTCATTCCCGATCCTCATCTCTCGTGCCGCCCCTTAGTTTGACCTCACTAGCGAAACGTCGCCCCAAACGCCTGTCCGCTTAACGTAAATAAACAGTGCCCATCGAATGCATTGAAACTCACAAGCAGCTTCTTAAACATAGATACACCCACCTGCTGTGTTTCTGGTGAGAAACACACACATACACACTCCCGTTCGCTTTGATGAAGCTGTTGATTGGTGGCTGGCAGAGATCTGCCTGTTATTTATTGGGCAGCTGCTAGGGTGTAAATATGGCTGCTCGTCTGTCAGCGCTGCCATTCAACAACACAACCCGTAACTACTCACTTGGATCTGGTGCCACAATTGTTAGCTGCCAAGACAGTCTCCTTGTGCCACTCAGCTCGTATCGTGTGTGAATCGGAGCAGGAGCTGTTCTTAATCTGGTCAGTTTTAACTCAGGGTCTCCAGGCTTATCTGGCTTTCGTTTGATCCTGTGTAACAATGAGAAAATGTGTTGAATAGCTGTGAAGTGTTTAAATCCGAACGAACATGCACTAAACTCTCTGAACTCAAATCAATGCAAAGCAGTTTCTAATGTGACCGCTGGAGAAGGCTGTTTTGTAATTAGGATAATAGTAGTAGGGCTAACTGTAAAAAGTTACTTATTAACGGTCAGGGGGTTTCCAATGAAGGAAATGTGTGTGTATTGATGGCCACTATGTAACATCATTTCTGTGATTAAGAGCTTATAATAGACTGCCAATGATATATCCTATGTCACACTTATAGAACATGGCGTTGTGCATCTGCTGATTGAACACACAGAGGAAAGTGACATAGCTGCATCTCCACTAGCGCTTTAGAAATGCAATGTTTTTGCCTGAGAGCAATTCCCTGACCACACCCATGACTCTGCCCTGCCTGACCACAGCCGTGACTCTGCCCTGCCTGACCACAGCCGTGACTCTGCCCTGCCTGACCACAGCCGTGACTCTGCCCTGCCTGACCACAGCCGTGACTCTGCCCTGCCTGACCACAGCCGTGACTCTGCCCTGCCTGACCACAGCCGTGACTCTGCCCTGCCTGACCACAGCCGTGACATGTTGTCAGAGTTATTTATCTGAAGACAACTTTCCCCAGAACCATTTTTAATTCCATTTCCAAATGTGCGAGAGATGCTAGCATTGTTACCAGACCTTGTGCTGTTGCATAATGAATGTTAATGCAAGACTACTAAACAACTTCACTAGACTTGAAAATGTGTCATTTACAACATGGTAAAATGGATCCACTTTCCTTAAGAGCATTTGTGGCTTCTCCACTTCAGTTTGTTTTTGTTGCTTTAACTTCTAGCTGCCACCTTTACTTTATAATCTGCACTGTGGATAACAGATGGGAAACCTGTCCATTTATCTCAGGACAACAGCCATGACTGGGGTCTAAAATGTACCTCCAATCTACCTCAAACTCTCTCCTTCAGCCTATTCTGTGTGTTCTACCCCCTCCTACATCCATCTTCTACATCCTCCTTCTGCCTCCTCCCTCCTCTCCCAGGTGGTGGGTCCTCCAGGAACCGGTAAGACAGATGTGGCAGTCCAGATCATCTCCAACCTATACCACAACTTCCCTGAGCAGAGGACCCTGATAGTCACGCACTCCAACCAGGTAGGAAAGTCCGCTAAATGACCGTGTCATTATTCTTAGGTAAATTAATCCCTGGAGAATGCAGGATATCCTCCACGTATGTGGGTATGTTATTCTTCCATTGATGGAATGTATTTTTGGATGCCAGCGATTAATTTGCCATTTCCCCCAAAATGTTGCCATTAATAACATAGAAAGTCCTACTCACAGAGGATAATTTCCTATGTAACCCTGTCTCCTTGTATCAGTATTGTATCACAAACGAATCCAGATGTATTTTATTTCCCCAACATCCAGCTGGCTGTGAGAGCCTCTAACGTGACTGAAGGTGGTTATGACATTTCTGGGTTTGCTGTGAAGCAGGGTTTCCCTCCTGTAGCCTAAATATGGCCATTTCAGTTTGTCTTGCCCCTGCAATTCTGTAATTCTGTGTGTGTGTGTGTGTGTGTGTGTGTGCGCGTGTGCGTGTGCTGTACAGGCTCTGAACCAGCTGTTTGAGAAGATCATGGCTCTGGACATAGATGAGCGCCATCTCCTGCGTATGGGTCATGGAGAGGAAGCCCTGGAGACGGAGAAAGACTTCAGCAGGTCAGAACTGTTCCCGTTCCTATCCTCAGTTGTGCACGCCCAATTGAGCACACGCGAACATGTGTTAGGCTCCCCATTGCTAACTGACCATCTGCACATGGTCTGCTACACATGGCCAATTGAACGGCCACGCAACCAGCTGTTCATACTTTGCACAGAATGAACAGTACAACCAGCTAGTCACGCGTTGCACACAGTAGACGGTACAACCAGCC
>JACXGJ010018256.1:0-10391 GCA_016801105.1 Esox niger
GGGGACCGAGAGGAGGCTCAGGGGGGACCGAGAGGAGGCTCAGGGTAGACGTGTTACTGATGTGATACACAGCACCACACAGTGGAGTGGAGGACATGTCTAGCCCCTGACTAGAGCCGGGCAGCACCTAATGTGCTCATACTTACTGGCAGCTTCCTGCACCACTTGGGGAGCTGAGGCCGACGTGACGGAATGCAGGAGAAATGGGAAGAACAGAATCTCATGCACGGCATGCAAGACGAACAAGTAAAGAAAGAGAGTAGAGAACAGAGGAGCGGCTCTAGCCGTGTCATGTCAGAACCAACAACAATGCATACGTGTGTCTTACCTCATTGATACCCGGAGTGATGGTTGGCGCGGCGATGAAAACAACGTAGGGAGCAAACTCCGCTGTCCGCAGGACCTTCAGGGCCTAAAGTAGGACAGGTTAAAGGTCAACTAGTTTATGTGGGTATGTGACCGGGTATTCTGCCTGAGAAGACGCTCGGCTCTCTGCCACCCTCAAGGCAATACACATAGATCTTTAAACAAGCTCTATTCAAACACACACACACACACACACGTTTCTATTCATGAGGGAACCCTAACCCTGACCATGTTCCCTTTCCCCCAGCCCAACACCGAACCCTTACCACACCCTAACCCTACAAAGCCCTAATGCCTAACCCTAGCAAGCAATGCCTAATACTGAAAGAAATCCCAATTTCAATACTGTGTGAAACCCCTAAGCCGTAAAACACGGTCCCCTGTTCAGGTTTTACGGTCTTTGTGGGGTTCCCCAGGTCTAAACGCAGCTCTGGATCACACACACACCTGTGGCTCCACGTCCAGTATGGAGATGAGTCCCTGCTGGTGGATTTGCCGGATGGTCTCTAGCCGCGTGCCGTACATGGCGTCCTCGTGACTACCGTACTCCAGGTAGTCGTTGTTACTGATGTCCTGCATCATCTGGTCATGTGACACGAAGTAGTAGTTCTTCCCGTTCTCCTCGTCCTTCTTAGGAAGTCTAGTCGTGTCTGGCGGAGGGACAACGAGGAGGGAGGTGCGGAGAAAAGGCGGGTGGGCAATAGAGGAGAGTCAGTGAGAATGATGGTCACAAAGGAGAAAGGGCCTCAGAGTTTGTTATCCGCGAAAGACAGGCCTGTGTGTGTGTGTGTGTGTGTGTGTGTGTGTGTGTGTGTGTGTGTGTGCGCGCATGCTGGTATGTATCTTACGTGGGATGGGGTAGGCAAATCTGTCAGGGTGTTTTGTGATTAGTGTGTTCTTGATGTGTCTTCTGCCCACCCCATGGGCACCTGTCAAAGGCAAAGCAGTCAGTCAGAATCACAGACAAGCATGTAAACCTAGATCCCCTTAACCCATACATAATATATCAAATATATATATCTTACCTAACAGGACTAGTGTTTTCCTCTTGAAAGCAGGCAGTTTCACCACCTCTTCATAGGTGACCAGATCTAGTTGGTCGAAAACTGGAGAAGTGGATGGTGGGAGAGAGAGAAAGAGAGGAGGCAGGTGAGACACTGTTGCCAACAAACATCCCCTAAACTGGCACAACTCAATAGCTTAACTGCTATAACAACGACAAAAGGCCAGGCACAGGTTGTTGATGGAGACCACACTGTTTGAACACTCAAAAACACCACAACATCCGGGAATAACAAGGACAAGGTGGCTGAAAAAGACAAGCACACAGGCTAAACCATGAGATGAAGGGTTCCACATTTTGGTTATTAACTACATCTCAACTGGTGATACAGGTAGTGAAAGAGGCTGAACCTATCGTTTAGTGACCTTTATATCTTTGGAGCAGATGATTAAATTAACACGGCTAAATTGGAGATGTCCGTTTTTACAACCCAGTCTAAAGCCCCAACCCAGTGAGATGATAAGAGAGACGTTTTCAGAATGTCTCCTATTATAACAATGTTGTCGTTGAATGGATGGATAGGAGAGATTTATAAGATGGAGGAGAAAACTTCACAGAAGAGAAGAGAGTAGTTCTCACAGAAAGAGCGCAGGACACTGTAGAACATAGACAGTAGAACACAGAGACTAGGACGCTGTAGAACATAGACAGTAGAACACAGAGACTAGGACGCTGTAGAACATAGACAGTAGAACACAGAGACTAGGACGCTGTAGAACATAGAGAGAACACAGAGACTAGGACGCTGTAGAACATAGACAGTAGAACACAGAGACTAGGACACTCTAGAACATAGACAGTAGAACACAGAGACTACGACGCTCTAGAACATAGAGAGAACACAGAGACTAGGACGCTGTAGAACATAGACAGTAGAACACAGAGACTAGGACGCTGTAGAACATAGACAGTAGAACACAGAGACTAGGACGCTCTAGAACATAGAGAGAACACAGAAAGAGTGTAGGACATAGTAGAACACAACAGGAAACAAAGGTTAGACAGAGCTGAACAGTAGAATAAAGTAGAATAAAGAAGGAAGAAACGTAACACAGTAGAACAGTACAGACAAAGTAGGTCAGACTACTACGCAAAGCTGGACAGAGTACTGCACAATGTAGGTCAGAGTACTGAACCTAGTAGGACAGAGTAATGGACAAAGTACTAGATAGATTACTGCATGGAGTAGGACAGTACGACACAGAGTAGACAGAATAATAGACAGACTACAACGGAGTTACGGACAAAATACTAGAGTACAGCACAGAGTGAGACAGAGTAATGGGGAGTACAACAGATTAATGAACTAATTACTACATTGAGCACAGCACAAAGTAGAACAGATAGCTGAGTTACACAGCACAGAGTTACAGACAGAGATGGACATACTAATGGACACAGTAAGGGACAGACTAGGGGACAGAGCAGGACAGAGTAATAGACACTCCTTGGTGTCTATAAAGCATATAGTATAGAGCATGTAACTTCCTTACCCAACCTACAGTGCACATTTAACCTTTAAAGTAACATGAAACAACCAGCTGTGTGTGTGTGTGTGTGTGTGTGTATGTGTGTGTTTGTGAGAAATGGGAAATACAACACCTAGTGCACTATGTACTCTCTCTGGAATATAATAGTCTCTTCTGCCTCATCCCTACCTTCCTCCTTCTCCCTCTGCCTGTCATCCTTTTATCTCCCCCTTCCCTCTTCCAATTTTTCAAGCTTGAGGAAGAATCACTCATCCTACTTACTTTGGTAACCTATTTCTTACCAACTATATACATACACAAACACACACACACACACACACACACATACACATATATATACACATATACATATATATACACACACATATATATACATATACATATATATATACATATACATATACATATATATATATATATATATATATATATATATATATATATATATATATATATATATATATATATATATATATATATATATATAGACAGCCCTCGAAAAATGAATGAGACCACTTTTTATTTCCTTCCCAAAAAAGGCAAAAGGGAAGGTTTTGAGTGAGGTATAGAAGTGTTGTTCAATTTGCAGTTGTCTCTTAATTTGAACCCTTCTGTTCCTCACTCAAAACCTTCCTTTTCAACTATTTTGGAAAGGAAAGAAAAAAGTGCAGTGGGTCTCTCAATTTTTTTCAGAGCTGTTTGCACGCGCGCACGCAATAGGAACTGAGAGGCTGGTAAGGATTTAGCGAAGAAGCGATGGAGAAAAGAGAGGTCCTTGAAAAAAGAACTCAGACAGGGTGGAGATTTAGCTTTCTGAAATACAACGACCCAAAGCACAGAGCCAAAATAATGCTGGAGTGACTTTGGGACAAACCTGTGTAAGTCCTTTTCTGGACTAGTCAAAGTCCAGACCTCATTCAAACTGAGAATAATATGGAAAGAGTTGCTGTTCATCAAAGGTACCTCTACCAAATATTGACTAGAGGGGGTAAATACTTCAATCTGTTTTCTGATTTGTATTTGTAAATAATTTACAACAATTTGTAGGTTTGATTTTCACTTTGACATTATAGTTTTTTTTTGATATTCAGTGGAAAAAAGGTTGATTTCATATTGTAACATAATAAAATATGGGTAAGTTCAAGGGGCTGAACTTTTGAGAGGCACTGTATACAGTGGATTCAGATAGTATTCAAATCCCTTCACTTATCCCATTTTCTTTATGTTACATCTCTATTCTGAAATGCATTAAATATATTGTTGGCTACATCAATCTACAGACGAGTAAAATGTGTAAGTTAAAAATAATACAATAAATCTATTTTAGAATAAGGCTCTAATGTAAATAAATGTGGAGCTGTGTATATATACAGTGGGGCAAAAGTATTTAGTCAGCCACCAATTGTGCAAGTTCTCCCACTTAAAAAGATGAGAGAGGCCTGTAATTTTCATCATAGGTACACTTCAACTATGAGAGACAAAATGAGAAAATAAATCCATAAAATCACATTGTAGGATTTTTAATGAATTTATTGGTACATTACGGTGGAAAATAAGTATTTGGTCAATAACAAAAGTTAATCTCAATACTTTGTTATATACCCTTTGTTGGCAATGACAGAGGTCAAACGTATTCTGTAAGTCTTCACAAGGTTTTCACACACTGTTGCTGGTATATATATGGCCTATTCCTCCATGCAGATCTCCTCTAGAGCAGTGATGTTTTGGGGCTGTCACTGGGCAACACGGACTTTCAACTCCCTACAAAGATTTTCTATGGGGTTGAGATCTGGTGACTGGCTAGGCCACTCCAGGACCTTGAAATTCTTCTTACGAAGCCACTCCTTCGTTGCCTGGGCGGTGTGTTTGGGATCATTGTCATGCTGAAAGACCCAGCCATGTTTCATCTTCAATGCCCTTGCTGATGGAAGGAGGTTTTCACTCAAAATATCACGATACATGGGCCCATTCATTCTTTCCTTTACACGGATCAGTCGTCCTGGTCCTTTTGCAGAAAAACAGACCCAAAGCATGATGTTTCCACCTCCATGCTTCACAGTAGGTATGGTGTTCTTTGGATGCAACTCAGCATTCTTTCTCCTCCAAACACGACAAGTTTTTACCAAAAAGTTATATTTTGGTTCCATCTGACCATATGACATTCTCTCAATCCTCTTCTGGATCCTCCAAATGCTCTCTAGCAAACCTCAGATGGGCCTGGACATGTACTGGCTCAAGCAGGGGGACACGTCTGGCACTGCAGGATTTGAGTCCTTGGCGGCGTAGTGTGTTACTGATGGTAGCCTTTGTTACTTTGGTCCCAGCTCTCTGCAGGTCATTCACTAGGTCCCCCTGTGTGGTTCTGGGATTGTTGCTCACCGTTCTTGTGATCATTTTGACTCCATGGGGTGAGATCTTGCGTGGAGCCCCGGTTCGAGGGAGATTATCAGTGGTCTTGTATGTCTTCCATTTTCTTATAATTGCTCCCACAGTTGATTTCTTCACACCAAGCTGCTTACCTTCAGTCTTCCCAGCCTGGTGCAGGTCTACAATTTTGTTTCTGGTGTCCTTTGACAGGTCTTGGCCATAGTGGAGTTTGGAGTGTGACTGTTTGAGGTTGTGGAAAGGTGTCTTTTATACTGATAACAAGTTCAAACAGGTGCCATTAATACAGGTAAGGAATAGAGGACAGAGGATCCTCTTAAAAAGAAGTTACAGGTCTGTGAGAGCCAGAAATCTTGCTTGTTTGTAGGTGACCAAATACTTACATTACTGAGGAATTTACCAATAAATTCATAAAAAATCCTACAATGTGATTCTCTGGATTTCTTTTTCTCATTTTATCTCTCATAGTTGAAGTGTACCTATGATAAAAATTATAGGCCTCTGTCATCTTTTTAAGTGGGAGAACTTGCACAATTGGTAGCAGACTAAATACTTTTGCCCCACTGTACACACACATATATATACAAACACATACAGCTCCGAAAAAAAACTAAAAAACTACTGCACCTTTTTCTTTCCTTTCCAAAAAGTAAAAAAGGAAAGTTTTGAGTGAGGAACAGAAGTGTTCAATTTACAGTGGTCTCTTAATTTAACCTTTCTGATTCTCACTAAAAAACCTTCCTTTTCGACTTTTTTGGAAAGGAAAAAAAACAAGTGCAGTGGTCAAATTATTTTCCGGAGCTGTATCACAAAAAATGTATCCATACACACATTCATACAGTATATATAGATATATATATATATATATAATATCTCAGTATTTTCTTGACAGGACGGTTGGGCAGCAGAGGTTAGGGAGACAGGCATGTACAGCGAGACAGAGAGGCAGACGGCAGACTCTTTTCGCTAGGGGCACTTCTGTCATTGGCTGAAATGGGTCCTTGAACTTGTGGTGACCTTCAACCTTGGGAGAAATGTGTCACATAGGGATAGTAAATAGGGACTCTTATCAGGGACAGATGTATTATATTAGTATACAACTAACTTGATTTGAAACACCAACAACACCAAAATAACAAAACCTTTGGGTAAAAACACACACAAACACTATATTCTTTCGTTTTGTGCTGGATGCCTGTTGCTCTGAGTGGGAGCAACAGAAACAAAACAGAAAGCTTGGGAATGACGGATGGTAAACTAAAGGGTTAAGGATAATGCAATAAAAAAAGAGGAAAGACAGGAGGAGAAAGAGAGATAGAGTCAGACCAAACCTAAAGAGTCGTTAGCTATCCAGCTATTGTCACCGATTGTTACTTACATGCACAGAGGCCGTTTGGAGGGGGACAGCGTGAGAGATGAACAGGGTCATATGGGTCAGTTAAACAACAATACAGCAATTACCAATCACATTGCAAAACAACATTACCAATCACATTGCAAAACAACATTACCAATCACACTGCAAATCAATATTACCAATCACATTGCAAAACAACATTACCAATCACACTTCAAATCAACATTACTAATCACACTTCAAATCAACATTACCAATCACACTTCAAATCAACATTACCAATCACATTGTAACACAAAATTACCAATCAAACTGCAATACAACATAACCAGTAACACTGCAAAACAACCTTACCAATCACACTGCAATACAACATTACCAATCACTTTGAATACAACATAACCGATTACACAGCAATACAACATAAATAAACGGCATTATCTAAATGCTTAGACTGCTGTACATTAGTCTTCCAAAGGAAGACATTGATCACACACTTCACTTGTATATTTTCCCCCTTAATAGTTGGGCTGAGATCTTTTGACTGGAGCATAACACTTAAGCCAGTTCTTTTCTCTGAATGAGTTTTATGCGTTACTAAGTGAGGAGATATAAAGTGGGAGAGTGTTCCTAGAGAAGTGTCCTCCACTTCCCCTCAGACCGTATACCACCCATGGCCAAGCACTCTAGCATCTTGAAGAGAAGGAAGGAAGCAAATTTAGAGAATGACAACAACGACTACAGCGGTAGGCCTCATAGGAACACGCTGCTAGCTATCTACCACATCACCGTGTGTCCACCCACTGTCTGTTACAGGGACCCAACGACATTCAGAATGTATCTACCACATCACCGTGTGTCCACCCACTGTCTGTTACAGAGACCCAATGACATTCAGAATGTATCTACCACATCACTGTGTGTCCACCCACTGTCTGTTACAGAGACCCAATGACATTCAGAATGTATCTACCACATCACCGTGTGTCCACCCACTGTCTGTTACAGGGACCCAACGACATTCAGAATGTATCTACCACATCACCGTGTGTCCACCCACTGTCTGTTACAGAGACCCAATGACATTCAGAATGTATCCACCACATCACTGTGTGTCCACCCACTGTCTGTTACAGAGACCCAATGACATTCAGAATGTATCTACCACATCACTGAGTGACAGTGTCTTTGGTAGAGGGGCAGTGTCTTTGGTAGAGGGGCAGTGTCTTTGGTAGAGGGGCAGTGTCTTTGGTAGAGGGGCAGTGTCTTTGGTAGAGGGGCAGTGTCTTTGGTAGAGGGGCAGTGTCTTCGGTAGAGGGACAGTGTCTTCGGTAGAGGGACAGTGTTTTTCGTAGAGGGACAGTGTTTTTCGTAGAGGGACAGTGTCTCCGCTAAAGGTACCATGTTTTTCGTGGAGGGGCAGTGTATTCAGAAGACAGTATTTTTGGCAAAGACAGGACCTTGCCCTCCCTCAAACTCTGTCACACACAAACACACACCCGGTCTAACTTGCACACTGCACACTCACCCTCATATTTGCTCCAGGGAACCAGGTCTCTCTGCTATTTCTGTCATGACGGTGTCACTGGAGCCAGCGTAGGTTGCCAGGTTCTCTTACCCTGAAACCCCTACCTGACCCGATTCTCTGACCCCCCCATCTGACCCAGGCCACCATCTCACACACACCATGCAGTAACAGCTGTGTCTGTAACATGTCTACCTTATTTTCAGACACATATCCCTGAGCGTGTGTGTGTGTGGGCATGTGTGTGTACCTGCGTTGTGCTTGGCCAGGTACTTGTCTTTGTACTGCTTCTTCTTCTTGCCGAACCAGGTACAGCTGGCCTGCTGCTCCTGTTTGGTCTTCTCCATGGCGATACACGCTACACGCCTACACACAATACACACAGTCACAACTAATGCACACACGCAGTCACAACTAATGCACACACGCAGTCACAACTAATGCACACACGCAGTCACAATCAATACACACACAGTCACAACCAATACACACACAGTCACAACCAATACACACACACAGCTCCAACTAACACACCCAGAGACAACATACACATTCACAACTAACACACACACACACACACACACACACACAGTCACAACTCACACACACACACACACACACACACACACAGTCACAACTCACACACACACACAGTCACAACACACACACACACAGTCACAACTAACACACATACAGTCACAACTAACACACACAGTCAACTACACACATCAGAACTAACACCCATTGGGGAGCTGGATTCTAGTGTAGCAGTCCGAGTTCCCGTTTTTGGACCACATGTGATTCTCTGAATGGTTCTGTCAAGAGCCGGGTTCTATTGTGTCACGTCATCCTCACCATTCCTGGAGCTCTGGTGAAGGGATGAGCCCCGCCGTGGCGTTCTTGGTGTTCTCCAGCTTGCCCTGCCACCAGTTGTGATCGTCTTTACTGATTATTTGGATGATGTCACCCACCCGGAAGCGAATTCCAGCCTCCTTGCAGGGGATGAGGTCATCTCTGGAGGGGTCATACTCAAACTGGGCCCTCACATAGATCTGAGACACACACACAGTGGTAAGAGGTTAGAGGTGAAGATATAGGAGGGTGAATGAGCCACTGAAAAAGTATGAAAAACGGGAGATGTGTAGAGTGAGAGAAAAAGAAAGCAGTTGTGTGTACGAGAGGAAATGGGCAGTATTTCCTGTGACATCCCGTTGCAAAGTTGTAGTAGACTATTGGGTTGCCAGGTTGGAGTGGTTGCCAGACTATTGGGTTGCCAGGTTGGAGTGGTTGTGTAGACTAATGGGTTGCAGTTGGGTAACTGTGCAGGTTAGTGAGTTGCCAGGTTGGAGTGGCAGTGCAGGCTAATGAGTTGCCAGGTTGAAATGGCAGTGCAGACTAATGAGTTGCCAGGTTGAAATGGCAGTGCAGACTAATGGTTTGCCAGGTTGGAAACCGGCAGTAGGAAGAGTGGCATGTGGTTGTGCAAACTAAAATGGTTGCCAGATTGGAATGTGTTCCCCACTGGCAATTCTACTTTGCAGAAGACACTCAAATAAATCACTGTGCTATACATGTGCCCCTCTTTTGGGTTGCCAGTTTGAGCATCTAAATATCTCTGTGTGCATTTGATCCCAACACGTTGGAAAATCAGAAGTTTAAATGAGTCAAATTTCCAGAAGGGGCAGAAAACTGACAAGAATGGCACAGGGATCGTTAACACATGCCTGTCGGTTTAGAAATCTGCCATCCAACTCAACCTGCAGTTTCCGATGACTGATGCACTGCCCCTTTGAGTTTTGTTGGCTAGTGAAAGCCTGACCAAACAAGATGTGGAGGGCAATAAAAGTCATTTCATATTCTAAGAAGCTTTTTGAGGCCTTGCGACAAAGCACTTTGTATACAGTCAAATGTATGAATGAAAAGAGAATGTCCAGGTTTTAGAACCGCTGTCATGTTACTGCCTTTAATCTCAGAACAGTGATGGTGTATTAGCAGATGACAAGTTCCTTATGAAATTAACCATCAAACACACGTAGGCAGTGTAGTGTTAATAGAGACTGTCCTGTCTGAGATGCCGTTTGTCTGAGACAGATCGTCCTGCATGAGATGCCGTTTGTCTGAGACAGATCGTCCTGTCTGAGATGCCGTTTGTCTGAGACAGATCGTCCTGTCTGAGATGCCGTTTGTCTGAGACAGATCGTCCTG
>JACXGJ010018257.1:0-10390 GCA_016801105.1 Esox niger
TCAAATTGACAAAAAATAGTCCCTGACCACAAATTCACCAAAAACAAAAAATTGCCCCAAATGTCAAATTGACAAAAAATAGTCCCTGACCACAAATTGACCAAAAACTAAAAATTGCCCCAAAACTCAAATTGACTAAAAATAGTCCCTGACCACAAATTTACCAAAAACTAAAAATTGACCCAAATCTCAAATTGACAAAAAATTGTCCCTGATCACAAAATGACCAAAAACAAAAAATGTTCCCACACCACTAAGTGACCAAATACAAAAGATAGCCCCCGATCTCAAACTGACAAAGAGGTAAAAAATTTCCCCAAATGTCAAATTGACAAAAAATAGTCCCTAACCACAAATAGACCAAAAACTAAAAATTGCCCCAAAACTCAAATTGACTAAAAATAGTCTCTGATCAAAAACTGACCAAAAAACTAAAACTGGTCCCTGATCTCAAATTGACTAAAAATAGTCCCTGATTACAAACTGGCCAAAAAACTAAATCAGTTCTCTGATCTCAAATTGATAAAAATAGTCCCTGACCACAAAATGACCAAAAATGAATTTTTTTCCCACACCACAAACTGACCAAATACAAAAAATAGCCCCCGGATCTCACACTGACTAAAAATAGTCTCTTTCCACAAACTGACCAAAAAACTAAAAAAGGTCCCTGGTCTGAAATTGACAAAACATAGTCCCTGGTCACAAAATGACCAAAATGAAAAATTTTCCCACACCACAAACTAACCATAAACAAAAAATAGCCCCATATCTCAAACTGACAAAAATAGTCTCTTATCATGAACTGGCCCAAAAAACTAAAACAGACTGTCCATTCAACAGTACTAGGTAGGGTCCAGACTGTGCATTCAACAGTAATAGGTAGGGTTCAGACTTTCTGATATGATAAAGTATTTTCTGTCTGCTCTTAAATTCAATCTATGAAATCAGAAAATTATAAAAATTCTGCAAAATTACAATAGTGGGAAAAACGATATGCGCTAGTCTGTCTTGTGTCAGGGTAGTTCATTTGGATTCTTCTTGTCTAGTTGGACCTGTCTGTCGTTGTCTTGGAAAGGACACATTCCAAAGACATATTTTACCAGACCCCCATTCCTAGTAACTTCTAGGCCCGACGCCATGAGGGGACCATGGGAGCTTAGCCTGAGCAGCTAAATGTTCTGCCCCCTAGTTAAGGTTTTAAATACCCTCTAGAAAAATAGCCCTTTATATAAGAATCTATATATGTTGATACAAACTTTCATTAAACAAACTTGATTATTTGATGGATACTTTTATTAAATCATATAACAAGACACCTTTGGATCCATGAAACAAAAGGAATTACCAGGGATGATTTCAAAATGATTTCTAACCGTTTCATAATTACCACCACTCAAACTGCTGGTGATACAATAATGAATGAAATACCTCAATTTGACCACATTATTTTAACATATGACTAATTTACCCTGACACATTTCATTTGAATTAAACTGCTATTTAACTAGGTATGGATATTGAGAACCAATTCTAATATTCAATACCAACCTTGCCACAGGTTTCCTATTTGAAAAGACTACAACTAGAACAACAAGCATTTTGTGAACATTATTAACAAATAAACAAATAGTGTGAGGTGAGACAAACCTTTCAAGCTCTGGAAAATGCATTCCTGTAATTGATGGCAGTGAACTGAAAAGAGTGTCGACCAAAGGAACACAGTCTTTAGAAGTGATCAAAGGAACAGAGGTTTAAAAAATGATCAAAAGAACAGAGGTTTAAGAAGTGATCAAAGGAACAGAGGTAAAGTAATGAAGTACAGTTTACATAAAGGTACAATCTGTAATATACTTTTTTTCTTAGGATTTTTCAGTGTTGTCTTGTGATTTAAAAGACTTGGTCATGATCACATGTATCTTTGATCACATGTATCTTTGCCAAAACCAGACAAACCTACAATTTAGACAGACCTACCAGTCAGTTTGGGCTTCAGTGCCTAAACAAGTGTTTGTGTGTTTCCATGCAGCTAATATTCCTTGAAGCGTGGTCATGGATGAACAACAACATTAGTGATAACGTGACATGCCAACCCGTGAAGCGTGGTCATGGATGAACAACATTAGTGATAATGTAACATGCTGACGACATGTGAAACGTGGTCATGGATGAACAACATCATTAGTGATAACGTGACATGCTGACGACACGTGAAACGTGGTCATGGATGAACAACATCATTAGTGATAACGTGACATGCCGACACGTGAAGCGTGGTCATGTAAGAACAACATCATTAGTGATAAGTGTGTTGGGCCAGTGATGGACTACACTGTCAAAACAAGCTCCACCCACTCTGCAGCAGGCTGCAGCAGCATTGATCTGGAGTATTAAAAGGGTTTCAGGCAGTCAGTCTTAATGGAACTGGGTTGTCACAGGATGGGCTGTCTGGACAGAGAACCTTGCTGGCACATTATTCTACATTTTGAGGACTCATAGAGGGAACATGATCTGATTTGGGATCCGCTGAGATTGGGACCGGTAGATACCACAATAGGAACCATACTGTTATTCAGAAGAGATAATATTCAAAAGGCATCAGATCTACCAGAATCTGGTCCTTCTTGGTGTGTACAATTAAATCCATTATGATTTACTAGAAGCAGGTCCTTCTCTTTGTACAATCAAATCCATTATGATCTACTAGAATCAGGTCCTTCTGTTTGTACAATCAAATCCATTATGATCTACTTGATAAAAGTGATCTTAGACCTGCACTTACTTGAGGAGTTGCTCCCAACCGTACCAGCTGAGGAGTAGCTGGTACTCACCTCCCAGCAGATCTCCCCTCCCAGCAGATCTCCCCTCCCAGCAGATCTCCCCTCCCAGCAGATCTCCCCTCCCAGCAGATCTCCCCTCCCAGCAGATCTCACCTCCCAGCAGATCTCCCCTCCCAGGCAGTGATGCAGGCACTCCAGCCCATATCTATTCAGTCGGAGAGCTGATTTAGAGTCTGTTTTTCCTTTTAGATTACAACTGATATAATGTTAAGGAAAGATCCAGATCCTAGACTAGACGCTTTGTAAATCCGGGCCCCAGGCTGGTACCCACTGTTACTGGCACTGGTACAAGTACAGCTGAAATGTAATTCCTTCTCCATGGAAATACCAGCTCAGCACGAAAAAACAAGAAACAGGGAACACATTCATGTGAGATGAAAGATGACCGGCTAAAATTCCTCAAATCCTACCTTATCAAATCCCCTTAACAAGCAAATCCCCTATAAACACAAGTTAGACGCCAGGGCTACTTCTCAGACTCAGCTAATGTCTTTCGGATCTGTCTACCTATGGCCTCATTCAGAACCGTTTCTGGAAAAACAAGACAACTGTTTAGTGAACCCAGGCCAGAGAGAGAGACAAAGATGTCTCAGGTCAACAGCTCAGATTGTCATATTAAAACAGAGTTTCCACTCTCATCCCTTCCACTCTCATCCCTTCCACTCTCATCCCTTCCACTCTCATCCATTCCACTCTCATCCATTCCACTCTCATCCATTCCACTCTCATCCCTTCCACTCTCATCCATTCCACTCTCATCCATTCCACTCTCATCCATTCCACAGGTTGACTGTGTTTGTCAGAACGATGACATCCTGATCATCAGTGGCTCTAGCCTGTCGGGGGCCCGAAGCAAAATTCTATTTGGCGTCCCTCTCATCTAGAGGTCGGGGCTCAGTAGAGTTTGGGGTCCCCTAGCGGTTGAGAGCCCTAAGCGGGCCTGGGACAGGCACCTCTGAAAGTCATTCATGTCTTTACTAGATTATTTTGTTTATTTCAGGTTGAAATCCTAGGTTAAATACAGGTCAGTGGGGGCTAGCCTGACCTGAATGTAATAACATTATTTTTGTCATACCCATGGAATACAGCCTTTTCTAAACCCTGAATGCTGATAGGCTGGTATATGACACAGTATACCAGCCTATCAGCACCTACATTGTACTGCTCTAATTGCGTTGGTACCAGGTTTGTAATGAAACATATGTCAATGTGGATTGTGGTGTTTTGGCAATATACCACGAACTTTATGGACACATCTTTGCTGTTATTCATCTCCCAGTAGATAAAGTCCAATGCCCTGGTCTCGCTGGCAGCTCGGAACCACGCTGTTCCTGCTCTATCGAGAATAACACAAAGTATGATTACAATACAACACGCAGTGGCATAGCAACGACCATGGATTGTGATTTATCACATAACAACAAATATATTATAATACAAACACTTATAATATAAACAATAATAATATAAAATAAAACGCTAACAGCTGGCTCATTATCCTCCCCAAACTCGTGCTCATTATCGCAGTAGCGGCCTTTTAGATTGTTAACAAGGCATGGTAATTTTGGGAGGGGCTGCGGTTTCAAGCTCCACCTCCATTGGTAGTGCTTCTTACGCCCGGCTCATTCATACCGGTTAGGAAAAACAGACGAGTAACACCGGTCCCCGGCTGCGCCCCATCCCAGACGGAGGGGCTGTGGATTTGTTTTTAGGTGTTTTTCCCAATCATTTCTGACTGGGACGTTAAACACGACTTCGTGGTCTACTTGATCTGCATCCTCGTTCTTGGAAGAAAGAGTGTAAGGCAACTCTCATTTACTCTCAGCTCGCGAATGGAAAGCATCTGGAAAGACCTCTTCCTCTGCTCTACTGTGGTACCCGGAATCTAAGATTAGACGAGTTTTGTGAAGGATAATTTATTCGCAATGGATTCTTTCTTTGTTGAGGTAAGGACATATTTTTCTACTTAAGTATTTCCAGTCGTTGTAACGGCTCCGAAACATTGCTTCATTCCAAAGTGACCGCAGGAGCGGTGAGCGTCTGCCTTTGTTACATCTTTACGAGCAGTGAGCACTTTTACGTCTGCCAGCATTTGGGTGGCATAAGGCTGTTTTAGCCGTCATCTTCTGTTGCAGATTAATTTTTCTAAAGTAATTTCTAAAGTAAGTACGAGGTCAGGAGAAAAGATTTTTTAGTACTTTTTGAAGGGCAGCGTTTGTGTTAAATATAGCAGTGGTGGCACAATTCCTAGCACGCTGCGCTTAGCTCTGTTCTGGGATAACCCGACCAGAGGACGCCGCGGGCGGGTGGACCGTCTGTTTGTCGTGTTCGGTCGCGTGACAATTTAACTTATAACAAGTTTCCTGTATTTCCACACAGCGCACGCTTTAAAATATCTGTTGTTTAAAACACCACGGTGGGCCCTCCAGTCTGAAAGCTGATGTCATCAATTCAAAGAGACCAGGCAGTCTGCGCTGTCTGACATCACGGTCCCATGGGACCTTGCCTAGGTTAAGCATTAACTTAGTATATGCGTCCACTGCGTGTGTAGATCTGACATGCATTGTCCTACACATGCCGCGGAGGTTGAAGTGGACATTGGGAGAAACATAGAAAGCGTGTTTCGGATGTCTACACAATGAACCCTGACAGAAACAGCATTGGTAAATCCCTGTCATCCATTCATTGTCTGTCAAGGAGTGTGTTTGCGACTCCTGAACTGCTAGTTCTGCTTCTAGTTCGTCGGAGCGACTGAGTGGCTTTGACACTTTGATTAATGTCATTTGGTTTAGTTTAGAACTATTATTTCCATCTTCCTCAGCATCTTCTATCTATATTTGAGAGATTACTTCTGTCATACACCCTCTTTCTAGCAGACAATTCGCTCTGTCAGCAAATGTGACAATGCGTGAACACACCATGTTTATTAATAGTGCAGTAGCAGCAGGCTGTGTCAGAACCCTACAACTAGAACCCTAACCTGGTCAGAAACCTGACTCTGTCAGAATCCCGAACCTATTAGAACCAAAACCCTGTTGGAACCCTGACTCTGTCAGAATCCTAACCCTATTAGAACCCTGACTTTTATAAAACTCAAAACCTATTCAGATCCCTGAATCAGTTAGAACCCTAAGCCTGTTAGAACCCTAAACCTGTTTGGACCCTGATGGCCAGGCTGCATTCCATTACGTGAGAATCAACATGTACAGGGGCTTAAAGAGGATCCAAGTGACTCAGGGGAATCCAGACTTGGCACAATGATGACACATCATCCTGTCCCGAGGGAGTACGGAACCTGGACATCAAGCTGTCATTGGAATGTGGCCCGTTGCAATATAAGAGAAATTCAATAAAACCCTATTCTCATTTGTACCGTGACACAGTGTGACTGTATGGCCAGGGGAGGAGGGTAGAGAAAGGTGACATGGGTTTAGGAGATGAGAAAGGAGATGAGTGTTTAGGAGAGGAGAGAAGGGTAGAGCAAAGAAGGAGAGAAAGGAGACGAGGTTGTAGGAGACGAGGTTGTAGGACAGGCGCAACCACAGAAACATTTGTATCACCTATGAAGCTCATATGATAATTTTTGTTGCATCGATACGAAAGTATCGGCTCTGTCACGGATCTAACACAGTGTTGGCACTTCCTGAACAATGCAGAATGGAGAAAATAACTTTGTTTTGATGACTTCATAAATGTTGATTAATTATTTAATACATATGAAATGTTTGCAGACGAAAAGCATTGAGATAAAAGCTACTTCTAAAATCTCCACTTGGATTAAAGTGGTATCATGTCTGATCTAGCAAATCAATGCATGTAAGTCAAGCATTGACAAGCATTTGAATTTAAAATCCTTTCTTGACACACTTGTTGAATTATGTCCGAGAACGTGACAGTAACAGTATTTGCTAATGAGTGAGATCAGGCCTGGTCCAGGCATGGCAGGTGAGGACAGGCAGACTCAGACTGAACATGTCTGGTGGCCACGCCCACGCCACACCTCTTTATAGCTATGTATTCATGTATGCAAATACAACCGTTGTAAATATTGACATTTTCTTTCTTTCTTTTTTTCTTTTAAATCACATTTTTCAAACTGTACCCAATACATTTTAAACATGTACTAGGTAATAATGGCTATGAAAACATTCAGTGGAAAACAAGAGTAATTTGACATTTCATTAAATATCTGAATTCTACCAAAACAACAATTTCAGAGAAATCTTATCCAGGCATATTTACTGAAGTGTGGCTGGGTTCTGGGTTGTTAGTAGGAGAGGATAGGCTGGGTTCTGGATGTGGCAAGAGAGGAGAGGCTGGGTTCTGGGTTGTTAGTAAGAATGGAAAGGCTGGGTTCTGGGTTGTAAGAGAGGAGATATTATCTGGTCTAATGAGACCCAAAAATATTATCTGGTCTAATGAGACCCAAATAAAGCTTTTAGGCCTAAATGCCAATGCCTATGTCTGGCAAAAACTAGGTACAGCTCATAATCTGGCTAATCCCATCCCTACAGCATGGTGGTGGGCGCATCATGCTATGGGGATGCTTTTCAGTGGTTGGGAGAGTGTTCAGGATTCAGGGATGGTTGAACAAATTTATTCTAATATGGAAAACGAGAATCAAAAAGAACACTGACCTGATGTTGTTTGCCTGTTTTCCACTGTGTTTAATTTGATATGGAAACTAGTCCCCATATGGCATGTCATTTACACCCTGGCACATAAAACACACAACACAAATAACACACAGAAAATTCCAAACAGCTGAATGAGTGCCTGTCATGCTCCCAACCAAATAAATCAACCATTCTATAGCCGCCCTGGTTCTTCATCTTGGTAATGTGGAACGTTATAGCCGCCCTGGTTCTTCATCTTGGTAATGTGGAACGTTATAGCCGCCCTGGTTCTTCATCTTGGTAATGATGGTAAATGTTATAACCACCTTGGTTCTTTAATCTTGGTAATGATGCTAAATGTTATCACAAACATGCTTCTCAACTTGCAATGAGAGAAAATGTTACAAAACCACCTTGGGTCTTAATTTATTGCAAAACTGGATTTATCCTGTACTGTCATTTTGCAACAGCTGTTATTCACAGTAAGGGACACTGAATGACTCAACCTAAACAACTCTTCACATTCCTTTCCTTCAGAGACATTCCCCTTTCAGGATTCCGAGATTCCCAACCCTGACCCGTAGATTCCAGGTCATGGTCATGCCACCCCCCTGGTGCCCCCCCCCAGTGGTCTGAGTTGGCAATGCCTTGGGTTTCACACCCTATTGTCTCCTCTCCACCCCCACCGACTCCTGAACCCAGGCAGGCTCAGACACAGCTAGCAGTCTTTGGTGTCACCAGTGTTTTAGAAGCAGGAAGCATGTGGCTGGCCAGGAGAGTAACACTCAGCATTCTTTGGTTAAATGGGGAACCTGATCAAGCTCAGACCACCCCCTGAGACTGGGGACATTTGTTTTATATCTCACCTCTGTCTCACTCTTTCTTTCTTTGTCTTTCTCTGTTGCTCTCTCTCCAACCTCTCTCCAGCAGTTGTATTAAAATTCCGATGGGAGTTATGCCCATATCAGGGGAACATTTAGAAAAATTGCAACTGGTCACAAATCTTGCTGCCGTGATTGAGCAATGTGTCAATTAACAATTATAACTGACCGATGGAGTGCATCAGTGCTTCTGTTGATTTGAAATTCTTTGTTTTCCTGTATAATAAGAGGAAAACGAGAGAGTCCCTCTCTGTCCCTCTCTGTACCTCTCTGTCCCTACCGAGTCCCTCTCTGTACCTCTCTGTCCCTACCGAGTCCCTCTCTGTCCCTACCGAGTCCCTCTCTGTCCCTACCGAGTCCCTCTCTGTCCCTCCCGAGTCCCTCTCTGTCCCTCCCGAGTCCCTCTCTGTCCCTCCCGAGTCCCTCTCTGTCCCTCTCTGTCCCTCCCGAGTCCCTCTCTGTCCCTCCCGAGTCCCTCTCTGTCCCTCCAGAGTCCCTCTCTGTCCCTCCCGAGTCCCTCTCTGTCCCTCCCGAGTCCCTCTCTGTCCCTCCCGAGTCCCTCTCTGTCCCTCCCGAGTCTCTCTCTCTCTCTCTCTATCTATCTATCTATCTATCTATCTATCTATCTATCTATCTTGAGTCTCTCTCTCTATCTATCTATCTTGAGTCTCTCTCTCTCTCTCTCTCTCTTGAGTCTCTCTCTCTCTCTCTCTCTTGTGTCTCTCTCTCTCTCTCTCTCTCTTGAGTCTCTCTCTCTCTCTCTCTCTCTTGAGTCTCTCTCTCTATCCCTCTCTAACCTCTGTTAGGTGCTCCAGCTGCAAGGTGGAGTGTATAGATGAGATGTGGATGGTATAAATCCTCTTCCTGTGCAGACAGGCTGCTCTACTGAGGGAGGAAGGAAAACACTCAACAATCAGGAGAGACTAATTCCATTTCCTGCCCAGCCGTTCTGCCATTGGCCACGCCTACTCCACTTTAAAGGCACTTACTAACCCTTCAGAAGGTAGAACCACCATAGGTAGAACCTCAGTAGGTAGAACCACCATCAGTAGGTAGAACCACCATCAGTAGGTAGAACCTACTGTAGTAGGTAGAACCTCAGTAGGTAGAACCACCATCAGTCATGTAGAATCAGGATCAGTAAACTTATGGCCAAGTTTCACAACAAACTATAGATTTGTTCTGTTTCGTCTGTGCAGCAATTTTGTAGAAAAGGGAACAAAAAAAATATTCAGATATATGTAAGGTGCAGGAATTGTCCAGTGAGGTGTCTGTGTGTGTGTCTGTGTGTGTGTGTGTGTCTGTGTGTGTGTCTGTCTGTGTCTGTGGGTGTGTGTGTGTGTGTCACCTGTGTCCAGTATAGCAGCCTCTTCTTTTCCATCTGTTGACGTGAGACATTTTGCAAAGGGCACTCAGATGTCAAACTGCTCTACAGCTGTAGCATCAAGAGCCTTTTGACCGGCTGCATCTCTTCTTGGTTTGGAAGTTCTACCGTCCTCAAGTGCTTCAGGCCGAGGTGGGAAATCCTGAGTTCAACAAGCTCAATGCCATCCAGGACCTCTACACCAGGGAATGTCAAGAGGAATACCTTAAATACATTTAATGAGCCCAGTCGCATTTTGTTCCAGTCAACCCATGCAGCCAGCCAGATGTTTTGGATGATTCACCAGGTCAACTTAGTCATTCTGATAGTCTATAATAATAATTACATGTTGCTATCTTCACTCCTAATAGCTCCTCTAAAATTAAAGGATGCCATATCACTGTTTAGTTTATCTACCTCTGTATTAGGCATGGTAATCACATTATCAAAACCCCCAAAAATCACAATTGGTCTCATACTAATAAACCAATCACAGGGGGTCTCAGACTGATAAACCAATCACAGGGGGTCTCATACTAATAAACCAATAACAGGGGGTCTCATACTAATAAACCAATAACAGGGGGTCTCAGACTGATTGTATCCTGGTTGTAGGGAACTGTTTGCTTAATACAAATGACTTGTGAAGCTTCAAGTGCCAGTGTTGTTGGTCATTGCCTGTGAAGCTCC